>CM060900.1:364578631-364628631 GCA_030762935.1 Hymenopus coronatus
ATGCCTGAATAGAGAAACGTATCTGCACTTTCTGCAAAACACTCTATCTCCATTGCTGAAGAATATGTCTTTGACAACCTCGCAGGCAATGTGGCTGCAGCACGATTGAGCGCCAGCCCCCTTCCGCATTAATGTTAGGCGACACCTAAAATCTTTCCCAGACGTTGGATATTACATGGAGACGCTGTTGCGTAGCCTGCTCGATAACCGGACTATAACCCCTTGGATTTTATTTGTGGGGGTATCTGGAAAGCATTACGTTTCACGAGCCTGTTTCTGAAGCCTTCGACAATTTTTGGACATAGACCGGAAATAGAAATGAATCAATTCAATGAAACTAAGCAGTTATCATATATCTATTATATACCAGGTGACCCAACAGCGCCGAAATGTGCACGTGTTCGCGCGTTAACATAGTTACAGAACTCAAAGGGGAAATTTCAGCTAAACACACGTAAGTGGGGAACTGCCAAAAAGTGCTTCATTCTCCTCCTCCTCTTGCTTATCAGTTATTGTCGAAGACAATTAAGCGGCTCGCGCCCAATTGATAGGCAGTTTCCAGGTTTATATTAGGGTGTACAGTCCATGATAAACAAAAACAGCGGAACCAACCTGAAAAGGTTCTAGAGTGTTTTCCACTTCAGCTACAGAGACCTTATTGTGCAAGACTGACCAATAATTAAAATGTCTTTATTTTTAGAAAACAAAACCGGGCTTGTAGGCCGTGGTCTAGTGGGCTTCTCCCTTCGTTCCCCAGACGTTTCGCCTGCGTCTGCGGTAGGCATCATCAGTGTCGTGTACATCTCCGTGGTCTCTCAGTAGCGAGAGACCACGGAGATGTACACGCCACTGATGATGCCTGCCGCAGACGCAGGCGAACGAGGGGAGAAGCCCAGTGGACCAAGGTCTACAAACCCGGTTTTGATTTCTATAAGTGATTCTAACACCGGCCGTGAAGGAATCAGATTTTCCCTTAGTCAGAATTATTCCCCATCCGCGCTAGAGTTTGGAATTATGAATTTAATATAGTAACCTAAGATTAATACTAGTGTAATCGTGTGACCATCATCACTGACAGTAATTGCTCCAAAGGTTTAAAACAAATCCTCTATATGACCTTAGATGTTAAAAGGAACATCAAACAATACGTTTAGGCGCCTTAACAAAACCGTGTAAACAAGAAAGCCCAAGCCCACGTTAACGCACTAGTTCCCCATTGATCTGTGTTCATTTGAAATTGTCCCGTTGAGTTATGCAATTCTTTTGACGGACAAAGAGATATCCGCACATGTGAAATACGGTGCTGGTGAGCCACCTGGAATAATGATTCTGGACTTTCACATTTCTCGTCCAGTATTGCCATTCGACTGGATAGTTTTATATTTTTCATAGTTTATAACATGACGTTTCCAGAAGGAGTCGATTCGAATCCATGGCCATGGTATTTCGTAATAGACTAGGAAGTTTTATTGGAAGGTGAATATGTAACACATCTCTGACTAAGCAAACCGTATTGGGCAACAGTGAATTAATATCTCAGACCAAATTATGTGTGCTAGGTAATTTTTGGTACAAATAAGAGAATTATCTGCTCAAAAATTTCTGTGGGCGTGGTGCTAGAGATACTGGCGAAGTATCACTAACTTTAGCAGGTACCAGAAAAAGGGGTTTCAATTTTTCTAAAAGTGTCAATGATTGAATAAAAGAGTGAAGAAACGGGTGCACAATAAGTTTTGGTGCACTTTAACCCAATATTGCGTTATTATGTTATCTTTCCATATTGAGTGATGCAAAAGAAGAAGAAATGAATAAATTCAAAATTTAACAAATAACTATGAATTACGAGAAATTATAAATTAATTTTAGCCGTATATTACCGCAAGTTAAATAAAAAATTCAACATTAACCCTGTAGAGAATATTTAAGAAAAACACGAATATATTTCTCGTCGAATATTGAAATAAACACAGAAATATACATTGATTAAACTCTTGAATGTAACATAGAAAAATGAATCCATATTAATAATTATGACATTATTTTAATATGTAAAAGAGAGTCCCTTCTTCCCCTCAGGACATTTGCATCATCTGAACAAAGCAAGAGCGGCTTCTTAAAATGTGAAGGAACTTGCTTTATTACTCTCAGGTCGAACCCTTTTAACCAAGAAAGGTGGTTTCTCTTGGCACAGCAAGTAGCATATACCTGCTTCCATTTTGTTCCAGCTTTCTTTGCTGTTTAATGTTTGAAAGCGCTTTCTATTGAACTTGTTAGCTATGGTGACATTTATTTTCGTGTGTAATAACTAGAGCACAGATGTTAGGCAAAACGCCTTTTTTAACCAGAGAGTATATATAAATGACCTATTAAGGATAAACACGTTCTCACACATTTGGGGACGATATACGTAAGTTTTAGTTTGCCTTTTATGCCCATTTTAGCTCCCGTTGCCTATTTTAAAGTTTAGCGCCTTTTTTAGCCTTTTACCTCGTTATTTTCTTTATATTTAGTACATTAAAAAAAAGCTCACATGGATTATATAAAAACAAAAAAGAATGGTTGTATGAAGTAAAAATATTATTCACCACATACAGATATTTGCTGAGAATCTTATTCTCCAGCAATACATATATTTCCATGAAGTGTTTGGACAGTATAACGGGTTACTTCGAAGTTTACCAGCGAAAGAAAGTATTACGTGGAGGGTGTAGAAAGGAATGCATGTTTGCAAGTGTCTTTTGTGAGATTTGTATTATTCGCCTCCCTCGCCCGATGGTCAACTCATCCCTTTTCAAGCCTTTACCTTTTTCTCCAGATCCCGTTTTTGCGTACTTCGAACTCTCTAATCTCTTCTCACATGAGACAATACACAGTCGGGATTTCCCGATGTCTGAAAGAAAGTAGATGCAATCAGGCCTCAGCAAGTAGAATTTATTTGTTTGAGACTGAACTTTTATTAAACAACTCATTTGCAGTTTTCGTGATTATTGCAATATTTATCGTGCCGAAAGTGAGTGCACAGTTAAGTAGTAAACTGCATGGTTACGTCCACGAACTCGGTTGACATACGGTATCTACGGCTGTTACTGTTCCGGTGTGCACAGTTTGTGAAAAAACGATTGACCATGAGAAAAGGTATTTTATATTTCAACATTTTACAACAGCGAAGCATAAGACTGGAATTGCTAAAATGGGCGGGCAGAAGAAGCTCTGTTTAATATCAACAGCGATTGCAACAACTAGTAAACAATCTCAGTTTTCTCTGGATCTGTGCAAGGGTTTTTCCAGCATGAAAAACCTTCTCTCTGACAGGCGGCTCAGTATGTCAGTTGACAACTTAAAAAGAACATCTTGTGCCATGTAACCAAGAAAAGTGAGTACATATGAGATAGTTTATTAAGTATTGTCCAATTTTCCTGTTTCCGTGATTAATAAATGTTTACTTCACTTACTATTTTTACTCTCTTAGTGCCTATATGTCTGCCTATTTTAACCAAAATAAATGCCTGAACATCCGGGCTCTAGTAATAACCTTATTTTATACATATTGTAATTCGTAGAAGTTAGGCACGCTAAGTTCCAATTGCCGTGGCTGTGTTAATATTCCACAAAGTTTTGTGTATGTACTCATATACACATATAAGTTTACACGAGTCACTGTGAAATACATTAGGTGCCCTATTGACAGGGCAAAAATACTTTATTTCGATTGCCACCCTAGGTGATCAACATAAGTATTGTAGCCCTAGTTATCCGTATTTCCTACGATACGAGTTTATCTGAGGAAAACCACGTCATATGCCCTGAGCGTGTTAAAATGAAATGCATAAAATACGAATGGTTTAATGCAGAAAGCATGTACTACTAGTCACTTCACGAGCGCATTTTCATCGATTAGTCAAATGTAGCTTGAAAGCTTTCCTGACGCACAATGGAAATAAACTACTATCCACTCCACTTGGTCAAAGAGGAAAGTTATGAAAGAATGTCTATTCGTTTGAGAGAAGCTGAATATGAAGAATACCATTGTCTCATGAGTTCCGATATACTCAGCTACTCTGTATTTGACGTGTTACAGCATCCCTTCGTGCATTAAAAGAGTTGCAGAACCCAACAGGACAATTTCAAGTAAAAAACCGCCATGGGGAACTAGCGAGAGCAACCTTTGCGTTTGTTTATCAGCGGAGGCAGCGGACGAGTCACGCTCGTTGCGAGGGGTAAAACGAAGGTCGGTCTTGCCAGTTCTCCACTGGCAGGTTTTAACTTGTTATAGCCCCGTTTAGTTCTGCAGCTCCTTTCAAGCATCGAGGGATACTTACGCGCGTCAAAACGGGCCAGGTGGGTCACCTGCTGTGCGCATGTTGCGTGGAGTAACAGAAAAGTGTGTTTCTTCGCGCGGCCCAGTAGGGTTTATAGTTACTTCAGAGGAAAGCTAAGATTGAGCACAGAGGAGTCGTCTACAATTTAACTTTTTGACAGGTAAGTAGAGCGAGTAGGCCGATTACATTCGATTACTTTCTCAAGCTTGTAGTGGCTATAGAAATTAGTGGCTATAGAAATTATTCTTGCGAAAATGTATCTTCCTACTTCATTTTAATCGAAATAATCCTACGCAGAAAATAGCTAGATTACACATTTCGTTATAGATACCAAGGGAGCAGTGATAGTCACATTTTTAAGAAATATATACTGTGTGCTGGCCTTAAGAGAACATAGAAGTGCTTATTTACCGATTTTGGTAAAAAATGTCAATTTCTGGATTTTTGGTGCAAAAATGCACCATACTTTGAAATACATACTACAAGTTTTAATTCTCTAAAGACGAATGTATCACATCTTTTGGATGACATTTTAAACCACTACTTAAATCACCCTCTAAATCAAACTTTAAAGCCATTTTTCTCAGGTTGAAATTTGTTGTTATTTTCCCGTATTCAAAATCGATTTTATCCCATAAAAGTACAGCTAGGGTTCGGAACATTTTCCCTAAGCACTGCAGAATATATGTAGTAAAATATCTGTTTGGAATTCTGATATTTGTCACAGATAAGCTTTTAAAAATTAATTAGTATAATTATGCTGCTTTTTGGAGTTTTACCAGTTTGCGATGTAAAATAATTTCTTTTAAATAAAACGCTATCATCTGTTACAAAGGTACTAAGAAATGTAATTTAAAAAAAATGTGCATTTATCTCTTTTTTGTTTGTTTGTTTGTTGTTGTCTTTTTTGTTTTTTGTTACCTGATTCAAAATATTAATACCTTAGAAAATCATTTTTATAATCTTGCTGTGCCCTTAAAACATCATACTGTTCCCGTGCAATGGGGAGAAAAAACTAAAATCGACAGGGCTTAAAACAAATGACAAAGTATTGAATAAATCGTGATATAAATGTGATATGTCACAAAATATTATTTAAAATACTACGTAGGCCGTGCCGTGGCTCAGTGGTTAGACCACTCGGCTCTCAACAAGGCAACCGCACGTGGCATTTTTGATGGACAAAGCGGCGCAGGGACGGGATTTCTCCGGGTTCTCCAGTTTCCCCCGCCATTGCATTCCACCGGTGCTCCATCTTCATTGCAGGTATTATCACTGTCTTGCCTGATGTGTCATATGTAGTAAAATCGGGTACTAAACACTATAAAAAAACATTATCCAAAAACTGGTGGGTTTTCAAGAGACACGTTTTTTGAGCAATAAATGTCTTGCAGCTATTGCTTAAGGGCAAATGGCAATTATAATTCAGTATATTACAAGAAAATTGATAACTTCCTTAAGTTTCGTAATATATTTATGAAATTTAGATATGTTTTAGGCTATAATATGATAAATGACGCAAATTTCAATAGAGTTAAGTAAATATTTTTAACAAAGTTATATAAGTATTTTTAGAAAAGTAATCCTCCACCTTAACTATGTTTTACATGGAACATTTTTCGAAAATTTTGATTTACTTTTGATTTTGGTATTTTGATTAAATACCATATCTGTTAGACTTTTTCGTGACAAACGAAATGCATTTGTTCAACTTTCTGGGAAAAGCCTCTGAAGACCTTTTCATTCTGGATGACTTTTGTATAACTGCTAATCCGGTAAAAAAAAAGAAAAAAAATACAAAATGTACCATTAAAACTGGATATTGTTAAAATACACTATTTACATTATATACATTTCTGTAGAGTTAACTGTTTCTGAGTTCTTCCTTGCTATCGGTTTCAATTTTTAACTACTTGAACTTTTCTCAAATGGGAGGTCATCATTCGTTTCATATCTCTTTGGCTTCTGGCCATGCAAAGAGGACCGAATTTCTGTTTTTTCACACCAGCGACCAGCTTTTAAAATATTTGACTTTAGCCTAGTGTATTCCCTAATTTCCCTTCTACTTACAAGAAAGCAAGTAATAACACAATTTCTGCTGATATGTATCTCGATTAGCATGATTAATATAAGAATAACTATTTTAAGAATAGTTGGTTTGCTGAACAGGTATAGAAAGTGATGTGAATGGATCACATCACAGTTTTAGAATTTAAACCTTCTTTGCCTTTCCTTTAGAAATAAACAGGAGATAATTTCTTAAAGTTGTGCACACTGTATGTATCATTGTAGTAAAATATGTCCGCATAGTGCCTTATTCCTCTGACTCTTGGTTTGCTTTATATGATCTTTTGAAAGCAATATTCCAAAGCTTATGCTTGTTTTAACTCTCTCTCTCTTGCCAACAATTATGAAATATGATCCCTAAAATTTCCTTACATTAATTTGAACTATGCACATTTATATAATTGTACAAAATTTCATCTCATCATAATAAAATATGGGTAAATTCATTTTTAAAAATATAATTTCCGAATAAATTAGACTCAAGTTTTAATTTCACGTGAAAAAGAATATCTTTAGGAACTTCTATATAAATAATCAGAGTCAATTTGATTAGAAAATTGGCACAAGCACAAGAATGCAACAGGTTCACTATATTGCCATAACAGTAATGTCTTATATAACTTCTTTAGCAAGAAATCATTGCCAATAGTAAAGTTATATTTATAACTAGGGGGAGGGCGAATTGATAGTGTTATTAAAACTTAGGCATTTTTAATGAAATTTCAAAATACAACTTTGGGGATGTGTTATTTAAACATCACAGAAAGAAAATAGAACGGAAAACGTAAACACAAATGTTGAGCATTTTAATTATCTCCCCGTAACGTTTTCTAATTAGTCAAGATGATACAAAATTCCTTCTGAATGAAAAGGACTTCACAAGCTACTCTCAGAAAAATTAAGATATGAACTTTATTTTTCATGTAAGTGTCTTAAACACACACCATTTTAATCAACTTTGTTAGAGCCATTTTTTAGAATATTTTGAAAAATATTCTACGGAAAGAATAGCTTTGGGTTGCTAAATTTTCTTCAAAATGTTCAAGAAACATCTTTGGAAGATGTTGAACTTTAATTCAAAGTATGTCACTAAACCGACCTTTCATTCTTGACTTATATTGTTCAAGGTCACACGCATGAACACGCACACATTTAAACGTACAATTTTTTTTGGGTAGTGTTTATGGCACCGCAGGCGGTGTCACTGATGCTTCTTGAATGAAGATGAAGCACCGGTGGAATGAGATTGCGGGGGAAACCGGAGAAAACCCGCCCGAGCGCCGCTTTGTCCACCACAAATCACACATATTAAACATGCATACTTACACATATGCATACATACAAAGAACATACATGCATAAATATATACATACAAAAAATTGTTTTCTGATTAAAGGGATATTAAACCAATGTATTTCGGGGGAAATCTTTGAGGGTTTGGGTGGATTGCAATACCTTCTCTGCCTGCTGTACACCTGGTAGGGAAAGAAAAAAGAAATGGAAAGTAAGTCATGGCTCTGAAACATAACTATACTTGGTATTCATTTTATCTGTGATTTCCCGCGCAGAAATGTCATCGATGCCATCGCTGATGAAACGAGTTTATATACTGTGCCTCTAGTCATAGAGGTCATACTTGTGATACCTAGGATGATGCTGTCCTCTAGTGGTGTGATTCAGTTATGTAATGAGTACTTAATCGGTGCGCGGGAAATTACGAATAAAACTGAACATTCACATTGTTTAAGAAACGTCCCTGTGACAGATCAGCGGCCGTACTTAAATTGTACTTGTAAAAACGATATTAATAAATCTGGTGCAAAACCCACTGGTAACTCAATACCACTGAAGTGCGGAACACATGTAGACATTCTAAAGAGATTCCAATGTCATTTTTGTGTAGCTTAAGAAAACGGAGAAAACATATACCTGCTTCATTCTTCGTTTCCTTATGTTTCCAAATGTTAGGAAAATTTTTAAAAGCAATCGCCTCAACAATTATATTTTGCAGTGATCTAACTGCAGATAAGCACTGAAATCTAAAAGAATTTTGTGTAACAATGTTATGGCTCTAGCGTAAGTAATAGTTGAATTTTGGAAGTGTTAGAATACTTCACATTCAAAATACCTGTCTGGATATTTGCCTCAGGCTAATACTTTGCTAATGTAAAGGATTACATCCAGATTATTTTGAACTGTTCAACTGTATTATTTGTTTTAATAAACTTGTAATGGACATTGTTCCTATAATTGGATAAATCCTGACTATTCGAATAACTACACTCCTAATTATAATCAGAAAACGTTAGGCTAGTTTCTTCCATTTAAGTGACATTTTGGATTAGAAGTGCTGTTTCTGAGAACTGGCAATGTCGGTATTTCCTAGCGTGGCTTACACCATAATATACTTTATCCTCCTTATGATCTTATCATCACCAGATGCTATATCTTTCTCTTTCGTATGTAACATGACAGCTGACGTAAACTATTGAGCGCTACTACAAAAGATATGGCCTGTTATTCCTTTTAGCGAACGCGGGCGTATTAAATCCCAAGTTCATTAAAATGTCTCTTATGGGATATCTAAATTCTAAGAAATTATTTTGTGGCTGCATGCCTTTTAGCAAAACTAGGCGTTTCAAAATTTCCAAGCTAATAAGAGAAGAGTTGTAGATAGATAGACAGGCAGAAGATAGGCAGACAGACAGATAGACAGATGGATTCATAGATAGACAGACAGACAGACAGACAGATGGATGGATGGATGGATGGATGGATGGATGGATGGATGGATGGATGGATGGATGGATGGATGGATGGATGGATGGATGGTAGGTGACTGAGTGGGTAGGTCGGTCTTTATTGCAGTCAAATTATAAAAGTTATTACACCATGCATGCATATTTCAGGTAACAGGAAGCTCAACTGCCCCGTATTTGATGCATGCAAATATTCCTTGGTGCGCTAAAAGAGTTGCAGAACTAAACAGGACTATTTCAAGTTGAAACCTGCTAGCGGAGTATTGGCCAGAGTACTCCTCGCAATGCGGCGCGACCTACCCACAGACTCTGCAGATAGTAAGACCTGCAAAGGGAAGGTCGCTCTCGTCCAGTTCTCCACTGGCGGGTTTTATCCTGAAATATCGTCTTCTAACCCATCAAGGGATACGTGCACATGCCAAATACGAGTCGTGGTACAAGTTAAACGTGACAAAAAGAAACAAAAGGGAAAATTGAAGAAAAATAAAGAGAAAATATGGATACAAAATTGACATTGACTAACTCGAGAAATTTGATCTGGGTTGGCACACTCTAGCCAAGAAATTGCGTATGTGTTGCCAGTTCCTCTGGTCAGCCAGCGGAGGTTCAAAGCTGCAGGCTAGCTCCACGAGCTCAGTCTCAGCTAAACTACTCTGCTAAATGACAAATATAAAAAACTGTATATATGCGAAAGGGTAGTCTCGAAATTTGCTCAACCGTAATTCTAGAGCTCAAAGGCCCAATTCTTTTTGACGGATATCTATGACCCGTGAAATTTTCATTCATAAATATTTAAGAGATAACACATGTTTACAGAGCCTATATACTATAATGAGAACAATTTAGAGCTCAAAAATAAATACTTGCGAAAAAAATCTTGGATTTGCATTGAAATTCCCATTGAATAGAACATAATCGTTGTTACTCCACAGAAACCAAGTGAGGTGGTGCCGCGGTAACGAGCACTCTGACTTGGATTTTTTTTGTGATTGCCCCTTATCACTTAAGGCTTAGGCGAATGCTGCGGTGCTTATCCTCCACAATTTCCTGTCCCTCATTCCCATTCATATTCTTTCCTTAGCATATTTCCGGTGTGTGTGCCTCTGGGCCCGTGTTGTGCAGTAGTGCTGGCATGTGGTGCGCGAGTGTATGCGCTTTGTGAATGTTGTTTTCAGCTTTGGGTCGGCGCTATCCTCATGGTGACGGGATCGGTTGTCTTGCCGACACCCGGAACCCGTGGTGTTGGCGGCTGCCTGGTGTTCCTGGGGCTGAAATGAAGAAATATGAGCCAAACAGTTAGGCACTTCCACGTGGCTCTATCTCCTGCCGCTACCCGGCCTGTGGTAGCCTGTGATTCTCTCACTTCATCCCTTTCACCTGGAGGGGTGTTAAAGCACGATATATTTGTGCAGATCTCAGTGCGTCAGGTGCCCTCTGCGTTGTCAAGCCTTTAATTTTACCTTTTCTTTACTCCACAGAAAACTCATTTTAAAAATACAAATTTCTGTGATATGGTGTTCCAAGCCATAATATAATATGTGGTCGCGACTTAGCTACTAAGAAAACACAATATGTAGCTAATAAAACAAAATAGAATCTGCTTTTAAATACTACGAATGGGATACCAGCATATTTTAAAAACCTTCATGTAAGAAATGTTTGTTTCATTTCCTTTGTTATTTTTAAAATAAACTCACTGCCAGGGTATACTTTATAATTGATGGAGAGAAAATAGCTGTATTAGAAATAGGTGAACAAATATTTTATAATTAGCAACTAAGGATATTATTTTTCTCCATGGCCACAGACTGTACGTTTCTTCCAAAGAGGTGAACTTGGTGGTCTGGCAGAACGGAATTTTCGTATTCACCAGCTTCACACGTATGTAAAGGGTGTGTGCATTATATAAACATATGTGAATTCTATGTTATTAAACAACTACGGGACCAAAGAGAAGGTACAACAGTTTAAAACGTCATTGATTGATTGATTGATTGATTGATCGAGTCATCCATTCGTTAAGTTCCAGCACGTCATGCCGGCCACCTTTACAGGGGTTTCTTTACCAGGGAAATTTTAGTTCCTAAGCTCGTTACTATGTGCACGCATCACCCACAGATGGCACTATAAGACGAAATCACGACTTGCGGATGTGAAAATGGTGAATTTAGCTCAGGTTCTTTTTCTTCTAGGTTTGGGGTTCCTTTTGGTACAAATAAACATTACATGGGACTAGCGCTCTACATTCCTCCCGTAGGAAGATATGCTAACTATTTTATCTGATATAATTAGCTAAAACGTCACCCGACCATTCCGATCGATTACTGTTCCACCACCAAGGTACGCATAATCTGTGCAGGGTTTCCAGTAGGGTAACACCGTCGGGAGAGGTTAAGGAACTCAAACGTGCCGTCAATATTTCATATCCTTTTTGCATGAATATCAGGGTATTTACATCTGTTATGAGGAATAACTGGGGCTGAGCTAACTTAAAATGGTATGTGGTAAAGTGGAAGATTAACTTAAAAGTCTTGATTATTGTACAACAATTTCATAAAGAGTCGAGAAAGACTAATGACATTATTAATTCGTTATTGGAGTTTACAGGTTAGCCGTGCATCATCGGGTAGCCACTTGGTCATTAAAACTAGCAGAAAAATGCAATGCCATAGCCGGGATTTGAACACTGTTCTCCTGCTCCCCGTGGGGTTGCTCTAAACATTGAGGTACTGTGACAACATGCCTTCGTTCAGTCCTTCAACTAATTCGGGTCTCAACCCGGTTGAACAAACTGTATGTCTCACTTCTAAGTACTTAGTATCCGCGTAATACCAACATAGCTTACACCAACTATTGGGCAATTTTATTATATTCATGCTATTATTAAAGCTTTTGTATTCTATTGTTGAAATCACTTGAGAAATTTAACACCATAGCCGGGATTTTAATATGGTTCTCCAGTTCTCCGATTGAATATCATTCACGCATGTTGACGCAGTAGCTCAATGGTTAGGGCAACCGCAGGGAGAGTGGGAGAATCGTGTTGAAATACCGTCAATGGCACTGCATTTTTCAGCTGGTTCTAACGAAAAAACACAAAACCTTTTAATAACATCACCAATATAAGCCAATTGATACCATATTAACTATATTTGGATTTTATAATGCTATTAATTGTTTAATAAATTAAAAATTGTAAATTATTTGTTAACGGTGCTGTCAATTATTACCAGGATCATATCAGCGCCGCCGGTGCGCAGGAATTTCGTCCTGCAGGAGTTATTTTACGTGCCGGCAAATATATTTACATTGGGCTATCGCTTTTAAGCACACTTAAAAACCAACGGTCTGGGACTGGTTTCAACCAGCAACCTTGGGATTGTCGTCCTCCATGATCTAGGCGTAACGTGTACTTCAGCTTGGTGGTGGGAGCAAGTTTGTCAGCTATATAATAGTGTTGTGAAATGTAAGCCTCAGGTTGAGTGACCTGTCTAGCAGTGTGGATTTCAGGGAGCAGTACGCCTTCCAAGCGAGACCTACTCTGATGCTTATTTCTTTCTCTATTTTCTGATGGTAGGAGAGTAATAATTTGTCCTAAGTAGGTGTATCCGTTTACATACTGTAGATCGACTCTTATTGGGATTGCCGGTCCAGTTGACATCATTTGTGTCTTACGTCTCTTCAGAGGCCTGAAGAATAAAAGGTTATTCCTAATTCGTGCCACACTTTTTTAGTCAGAATCAGTCCTGACAAATTGCAACTGCTACAGCACTTCTACCATAAAAACATCAAACGCTGGTTTGATTACATCAAACTTTTCAGGGCAATGTAGCAAGGCAAAAGTCAGAATTATGGAGCTCACGTAGCATAATATGAACTAAATCACTTCTCTTAGCTAAGGAATTGCGAGATTGCTTTGTCTACAATGTTGAAAAAGTCTATTTTGACGGTGAAAGAAGAAAACCTGCAACATAATTTTGAAATGTTCCTATGATGTGACCAGTAGATAATAAAATGCCCAAAAGGAAAATAAAATTAAGCCGTTTGCGTTCATCTTGAGGCGAAATATATTTACATCGCATCAGACATATTCTGCTATGTCTCAGAAAGCAGATGACATTTTGTGCCGTAGTTGCCACATCAGTGTTGTTGCCACGATTTCTGATTAGTTATATTCATAATTAATGGTTAAGTTCGGATAACAGTTTAAATTATTTCTGTAGTTGTAGATGTATTTAAAGATCGAAGTCTTGTACCTTGTGTTCAGGTAACTTATCGTGGTAGCTGATTGGTATTGGACTTTTCGATACAAATTTAACTTAACTAACTTGGTGGCTACACACGCTTTTGTGAAGGGTTGACCCTAGTAGTGGTAAACTATAACATCCAGAAATTAAAAGTACTTGCAACATTGCAAAGGCTGCCTTGAAGGACGATATCTCGAGTATTTCATGTCGCTTTGATGGCTCATGCGATACTTGAATTAGACGAGCAGGCGTGCACGGGCAACTCGCATGGCAGCTCAAGCGCTAAGAACATTGGCACGGATAGCCGAAGATTCGCGGTTCTTGTCCCTCCGTGGCAACGCATTATTTAAGTCTGATTCAAAAAATACTGTCGATCACACTGCATATGCCATTAGTCGAATGAAAAAGCCATTTAAAGATACAGCTATTTTAGGATTAGCATACGGCGGAGGAAACTCAGCTTCGAACCTAAGCCCTATCAGGGGTTATGGAGAGAGCTAAAATGAGCATTCCTTTTCCCCTGCCACGATGCACCGAGCACTATCGCCGACATTTCCAACCATGAAAGAAACCAACGGGATGAAGGTTGAATGAAATGACAGTGGAAACGACATGGAGGGAGAGGAAATATGGGAATGGAAGAAAGCTACCCAGAGAAATCCTTAAAAAAGCCCATGGGTTAGGTAGGCTGCTCACGCGGAATCAAACCTGTGACCTCCCCCCCAAACGTCGACCACAGACGAAACTGCCTCGGTACGTCGCGAGGCAAAGTATCGTATAGATTAAATCACGTAGCCATGTTGATACTTTTAAATCTTCTGCTTTATTCTATGAAATACATATTAGATTGATTTTTTACGTCAAACTCTTAACTTTTTAGGTTCTCAACGAGAATTTAAACTTGTATTTTAATCCTGTCCAATTTTAGAAAGCAGAATCGCAAACATGTGATAGTCATTGTTAACAAGCGATAAAAGTCGTGATTTGACTTTTCTTCGTGATAAGAGAGAAGATATAAGATACGCAGCTTTCTAATATTAAGTCAAGTTGACGGCATAGCTATTTCAATTATCATATAACACGGTGCCACAAAACTATAAATTAATTTTGTATCTCCGTTTCAAGGCGTATCGGAATACTAACTCCAAACCCACACATTTTATGTAGACTATAATCTGCATCCCCCATTCTTTATCACCAGCTAACTGGTGTGTCCCCTCATAACGATCAAATGTGTTTCCTTGCCATGGCTTCCATGCATTGAGTTTAAGACTTCACACATTTCCTTCAATTCTTACTCAGATTTAGAATAATTTATTCTTGTGTCTTTCTCCATAAATGATACAAATGCTGTATTTGTGGAGAGTAAATTCAGCTGTTTCTCCAAGTTAAATAATATTTTCTGTTGAATTTCATCTACTAGAATGCAACACTTCTGCACACCTATAGATAGATAATGTTCTTTTTAACACGTTTGCTCATCTGCGGAATAGCCGTCATGTCATTGAATAATATTTATTTATTCCACACAAATATTTTACTACCTCTATACGTACAATGTACTTGTGTATAGAGAAGGTAATGCATTCCGCTAAAAATTCTATTACTATATTTAACCGGAAATCTATGTTTTGAGGTCCCCTGAGACAAAAAGCATGTTTAGAAAAAGGTCTGCGTGTGCTCGTGTGTGTTTGTAGACAGCATAGCTCCAAAAGGAAAAGACCGTTAAGTAGAAAACTTGGTAGTTAGTTTAGTATGTTTCAAGGATGCGATATGAAGATTTTCAAGAAAATCCCTCCAAACTACCCTTTGCATAAAATGTTTTTTGATACCTTTGTCTTTCTAAAAAATTTACATGACAAATAAAACGTATATCTTGAATTTTCTAGGACTAAGCCTCTGAAGACCTCTTCATTCTGGAGGACTTTGTATAGCTGGTAAACCGTAAGAGATAGACAAAAACTTACGACACAAAAAATGTAGACATCGTTAAAACACACCAATTATGTCATATACATTTTCTATAGAGTTCACCGTTTCCGAGATAATTATTTTTATTGGTTTCAATTTTAGTTACCTAACGTTTCTCAAACGGGCAGTCACCTTTCGTTTCATCTCTCTTTTGTGCTTGCCGTGCAAACCGAAACGTACTTCAATTGTACACATAGCGACCAGATTTTAAAAGATTTGACTATGCTTAGCCAGGGCGTATCTCCTTATTTCCCTCCCGAATAGAAGGAAGCAAGTAATAGATAATGAGAAAGTTCTGTGAAAGCATCAAATTTTTCTATACTTAAAGCAATCTTCTGCTAACGTTTTTTGCAGTGGCAGGAATCGTGTCTTTAAGGCTGACATTACACTGTAAAAGATATTTCAAATATACTTTTAAAACATGTTTTATAAAATACTTGTGTTTAATGGTCATTCTTTCATAAATGCTACCTTTTATAAAGCATTGACTATTGAAGCAATATATTGGAAAATAAATACGAAAGCTGTATTATTAATACAACTATATCTTTTAATTTCAAGTATAAAACTAATGAATTCCTGTAAAACACAACACATGGGGATTACAAAACCCTAAATAAAAGACAAGAAACAGCAAAAAAGCCTCCATCAAGCGTTGTCCATGAAGGCTGCAGAGAGCATTGGATACCAAGAAGAAGCCAGTATATCTGTTGGAGGAAATAAAGATCGTTGTAACTCCAGGTTATAATATTAGCTCTATTGAATCTTCATTGAGTCATTGCATTTAAATAACTGTAATTCTTTTGTTGCAGACATAACTTAACCACACTTTAAACCATTTGCTAAAAACAAGCTATTGAAAATTTAATAGTATTTTTTCAGTACTTTTATATTAAATATGCATTTATCATGCTAGTTAATTTTTCACAATTTAATGTGGAAAAGGGCACTCCTTTTCTTTCTTTTTTTTTTGCATATATTTTATGCACAGCTTAATTAATAACTAATTCTTCAGACAAGACTGCTGAAATCTGAGAAGGCTGCCAATAGAGAAGAGGGGGGAGGGATAAGAACAGCTAAACAAAGGTGACTACGATGTTTTATATACATATATTTTATGTTATTGTTGTGTTATGGTTTTATATATTGTGTATATATTATGTGTATGTATTTCTTTTAAGTATATTTATCTATTATAAGAGGGTACATTTATACTTCTGAATAAGATGTACTCTGTGCTCTAAATTTAAATTTCTGTATTTGAATATTTTTGCCTTTTTATTCTCGTGTTTATTCTTTTAATTTTTTGTTGTTGTTGTTTTAATATTGCTTTTTATTTTGTGTATTACAAAAGCACGTACGGTCTGTGGACCCGTGCGATTGTTGAAGTTCAATGTATGATATTGTTATGCCAATACATACACTTATTCATGCATAATTAGTAGCAACCAGTTTCATAATGCTGTTGCTCAACTATAACGAAATATTTTAAGTTGTCTATTGTTGTACTGATGCCACAACTGAATGTTTTTAAACATTAGCTTTTACAATCTGTTACTACAATTATTTGGCATAACATTTTGACACTGATCTATTGCAATGTAATGTCGGTCTAACAACAAACTTCTGCGATTCAAATTGAGCGTGTCTGGAGCCGGTCACATGGAGAGAGGCATTTGTTTTAGTCTTCTGCCTAAGGGCTTTCATGTTTTTGGTTCCTTCTTCGTTTTGAACTATTAAGACAGCTTATCGTTTGACATCTTACGGATTTTACTATATATCAAGAAGTTTTAAGTTCTTCTTCGTCGCAGCAGACACCCCCCCCCCCACCCTTCCATTGCCTTCGCCCAGCGCTCTATGCCGCATTACACCAATACTCGACATCACCCGGCTTGCTCGCGGTATGGAGGTCCTGAACACCACCGCATTTAGGACGGTATCTCCGATCTTCAAGCCCGCAAGCCTACAATGAACGACACACACCTGGAGCTCATCAGCGTTAAAAGTACTTCATACGGAAGACACTTTCGGACCTGCAATCTAGTGCCACAGCTTGTCTCAAAAAATAAAGTACGAAATCTGAAGCTAAAGCCCAACAACAAAAGTTAGTCGACATCAAACGAATATTTCCAAAACAGAGTATCGTAAAAGTGTCAAGGGACTCTGGGAGAGACATTTTGGCTAAAATGTGTCAAAAATGAAACGTTTGGGCATATTCAAAACGAAAATTTAGCTGTCCAGCCCTTGCTTTGAGCTTTGCATGCATTTAAAGAGCGTACAATAGATCTTTATTCTAGCATACTATGTTACAAAACAGCGTTTATCTCCAAACTATATTTCCAAACCTTCAAAATGTTCCACGCGTTTCAGTTTTTGTTTAAATAAGACTGAAATTCACAGAATATGTAGCAGTGTCTATTGTAATATTACAGGTGACAAAATTGTTCTAATAAAAATAGTATTTTTCAAAAAATATTTTATGAAAGATGATTAATTTTAGGTATTAAAATTTATAATCATCTTTAAAATTATCATAATTTGGTAATCAAAGTTATTGAAATACCAATGCATTAAGTTTTTGTGTAGCTCAAAGTTCCAGTGAAAGAAACGCCAACCAACTTTCTCAAATTTTGAGAAGTATGGAACATTTTGAATATGCAGTATATAAAAGTGCTAAGTGAAATAACTGAAACAACTTATATCTTGAAAAGTACTTAAACAATTTGAATAAAAATTCATAATCATTTTAACATAATAGAAATTCAATCACATAAAATGTTCTGAAAAACCCGTGCAAACATTTAGAAATTTTAAATTTCACTCCCAGTGTCCCTTAAAACGTATACGTGTGGGCGTGTGTGTGTGTGTGTGTGTGTGTGTGTGTATGTGTGTAAATGATGCAATAGAGACTACAAGATATATTCCTGAAGCAATACATACAATCTGAATAAATCCTCAATATATAAGTTACCAGCAATGATATCTTCCAATGCCAACGACGTTCCAGAACTTGAAAACAGCACTTCCTGTGTTCCAGATTGGCAATTGATAGGGCAATAAAATATGGCACCGCCTCATTCTGGCACATGAGTGATGAATTTCTGGTACCAGCATTTCAATTAATGGATTGCTCGTCTTGGCTCGATAGAGTGATCCCTTAAATCGTGCAACCTCTCACCATGAGATTTATTGCTGTATCTATTCTGAAAATTAGGTTTCATTAAAAAACTACAGATCATCATAACCATTCGTAAAAAAGTATTAAAATTCTTGGACTGCGTTGTAATATCTACGTATGCATGACTAAGTATTTCAGCTGTGTATCGAGAAACAACTGCGACCAGTTCGAAAAATCTCCTTGAAGATATGCATAATTAAGTGTAAATTACATGTAAGAGCCTGTTGGTGATGCAAAAAAATGTCCACCCTGTATATAATCGTTTTTTTCCAGAGAAGTAATTTGAATAAGCCTGTAATTATAACAGTACCACTCACATTCATTTACATGACAATGCTCACAAACAAAATGGATTGAAGTATACAGAAACAAACCTTTTTGTTTTAAAGCGGATCTTTTATTTAATCACATGGTGAATCTTGCTCTTTGAGTTATGTATTAAAATGTTTGTTTAGCTATTTGAATTATTCTCTTGTTAAAATCAGTTATTCAAGCATAGACCAGGAAGAGAAACAATTTCGAAACTGAAGCCTTCAGCACCAAGCCCATTGCTAACCGGGAGTGCTATCTTGAGGGGTGTATGTCTTCAATAAATTACCAACAGCTATACAAGTTAATAAGTGAGTATTGTAAAGGGAGAATTAAGGCAACATCATTACATTGAACAATATATTATCTGATTAAATGTTTAAATTTTTTGAAGTTTCTTTTTTTAAATATCAAAAGGGTTATATAAAATTATAGTACATAATAAATGATTATTTCATTTCATTATTAATTGTGTACTTAGGAGATATGTTTATTTTTCGTCTATGTAAATATATGTGCCTTATTTAAAGCCTACATGTCTCCTATTTTGAAACCGCTGATTTAGAGGTACGCAGATGTTTCATGCGTGGGTTGCAGATTGCGGAAAGTCAATATTCTACCTAGGACTGCATACTTATCCAAAGGATAAGCAATCGAAGTAAAATATTTTCTTTCTTGTGAATTATTTCTTCCTCACCAGTCATGTGCACCACAGGAGTTGGAAATGTAGAGTCAACCTGAAAAATTCAGTGCCATAGTCGAGATCTTCTGGTCTCTATTCAATTGCTCTAACAATTGACTATCATGGCAGCATGTCGGCGTAGTATTAAATTCTACAATTGACTCGCATTTTTCCCCGTAAACCACAACCAGATCTCAAATTATTTTGAGATGTCGTACCTTAATATCGACTTAAAAAAATCTTAAATAGTTTTTAACCAACCATTAGGTCAATCAGTCATTGCCGGCAATCGTTCCTGGCATGTTGCCATGGTAGCTCAGTGGTTAGAGCAATTGGACGGAGATCAGGAGATCCTTGATTCAAATTCCTAATATGGCATTGAATTCTTTAGTCTGATTCTACCTTTCCAGTTTTCATTCTTCTCACATTAAAATATGGCAGCATTTACCGAACGAGATGACTCCATGATAATGTGTGAGACCTGCAGTCTGGAGTTCCTTGGTTCGTTTCCTCGATGATCGCCGACTCTGACCATGGGGTTTTTCGTGGCTTTCCCTTGGTCACCAAGACGAACTCCCGGGTGGTGTATTATACTACACTTGTTTTTCCCCTCATATACTCATGTTTCAGGTGCTGCAGCGTCGGGGATGCCAGACAGATGGCACAGGTGCTTGTGCGATGGAAACATAGTTTTCTCAAAAACCTGGTGGCCCTCAAACGAGACCGCTCCCCTTAACACTGGACAATAACCATTAGCAAACAAAACACTACCCTGTACTAGGGGCGAGAGGCAATGTAGTAAAATCGGTTTCCTGGAGACTCTGCTTGCAAGTCGAGAATCGCGCCTCAGTTAAGGGACCAGTAAGTGGAAGACTTAGCAACAGCGAGGGTTAGTTTCCAACCACATACAAACTAATGCCAAACTTTTAGGTCAGGGGCTGACTTTGGAAAATGAGTAGGACAGGGCCAACATGTTCTGAAAAATACTGTACTTCTCCCAGTGGCCACCTGAGTGAGTTATCTCGTCTTCACGGCCACTGTGTTGCGCTTGCTCTGTGAAGGTGCAAGGGTGTTCCAACTGGAAACGTTTGAAAGTTCTGCGCGCCTCTGCGAGCCTGGGAAGGGTATTAGACACAATATGGTGTCCCAATGAGTGAGGTAAAAATTAAACTGAGTTTTATTTATGGTCGTTCTTACACTGATACGTTTCTCAGCGTTCCATTCTATATTTTGGGAGAAAAATAGCTTAATTTTGCTCAGAGGCCTCTTTATCATGCTTGAGATTCTATTACGTGTCGTAAATCAAACACACGGGGAAAACGGCTTTAATTCCCTTCCAAAGGAAGCCATGCTAAGGATTTTTACGACAAACAAAAATCCATCCCCCTCCACTGGGTTTGAACCGCGGACTTGGGAACCAGAGGCTAGCATGTTACACCTAGACGAGCAATGAGTGAGGTGTCCTCCGCCATTTTTACCTCTTACGGCAGCATTTCTAAATGACCATCCACGTTCAACAACACTTCTAAAGTTAAATTTTCATTTGTCTTAACTGCCGAGAAGAACTCAGTATTCATGGAAAAACATTACTCAATACGAGTGCTTAGTCGAAATATTTTCAGTCACGAGTGAAGATGCAGAGTCTCATAAATTAAACACGGACACACCTACATTACTATTAACAATATGTTCTAATGGAATTTTTGTTAAAGGCTAATTTTGTTTTATTGGCTGCATTTATTGCTTTATAATTGCTTACAATATTTTATATGCAAATTATATATAAAAGAATTAAATTGTGTAATGAAATAATACTTTTATGTGTGTTTTGCTCCTGTTATAGTTCAAGTGGAAAGTTTGGCTTGAAATTAAAGTGCCAAAAAAGTGTGCTCACAGTATATTTTGTTCAAATTTATGCCAGCTATCATATACAATAATAGTGATAGTTTGCGATGTTTCAGAATTCTAACTTGTATTTTTAATATCTAAATTCACTGCTCCAATAAAAATGAGCCATGTAATGCATTTTATAAAATATTTACATAACAATTCCAATTTTACAGTAAATGAGTGCACAAATAGATCTTTTATATTATATTTTGCTAATTACCTTTATTACTTTAGAAAAATAATTACACATCGTACTCTGCAAAAGCTCTTCATTTTTAAAAATTTAGTAATTTATTTATTAAAATTGGAGCATTATTTACAAAAACGTATTATATCAATTTTCTTCCATGTGACTTTTGAAACAAATTAGTGGAAAATTGCATCATGTGGAACATTTTGCATATGGAAAAGTGTTGGAAAAAATTGCAAGAAAATAAGGTTTAAAGTTGGGGGTGCCTATTAATAAGTATGCATCTACATAATAATAGCTTCAGTTAATCGGTAGTTAAACTGGACCAAGTGAGCAAAACGAAACATTTTCTTAAAGTTTAGAATTCATATCACATTATTATGAGACAAAATAGTAACTTTAGTGTAAATGGATTCCAAAATTATTGGTATTTCTTGCTACATTCAATACATTGTCAATTTTTTTCCTGCAAGTTAATAACGAAAACTAATGGCTCTTAAAACAGATTGTGTCCGCCATAAATGCATTACAAGAAATGAAATAATAGATCGTGTATTAGATAGTCATTTCAAAATCCACAAATGACTGCTTTAAATATAATTTTAAAAAATCTTGTGTGTTCCATTCACATGTGCCTCTCTGTTTGTTCTACAAACAAACTATTCTTACAAAAGAATATTCTTTTATCCACATCGCGTTAATCAAGATAAACGTCCCCAAAGCGGTATTATTACTTTATATCTTAAAGTAGAAGGGAGCTTAGGGAACACACTAGGCTAAATCTTTTAACACCAGTCGCTATGTGATTGTGACTGAAATTTGGTTCTCTTTCAGGAGTAAAACAAAAGATATATGAAAAGGTTGAGAGCTTCCCGTTTTAGAAAGCTTAAAGTATCTCAAAACTGTAACCAGTAATAGAGAATGTCTCTTAAATGGTTAGTTCTACTAAAATGTGTTTGAGATAAACTGTATGTTTTAACGAGATCTGCGTCTTTTGCATAGCAAGTTCTTATCTATCTCTTACAGCTTACCAGTTATGAAAAAGTCATTCAGAATAAAGAGGACTCCAGGGGCTATTCCCAATAAATTCAGGATATGCATTTTATTTGCCATGTAAACATATTTAATATACGGCATTTTAAACAAAATCGTTAGAGCTATTTTTAAAACATCGAAAATTTTGAAAAAGTTCCATGTAAAGCTTAGTTTAGGTTGAGGGGTTATTTGAAAATCTTCGTGTCACATCCCTGGAAAAGATTAAACTTAAGTACGAAATTTGGTATTTAACCGACCTTTAGTCTTGAGCTAAGCCGTCCATAGACAAACAGACATATGCACGCACATTGACTTTTTTCTAATTTTTTGAGCTAGGGTTCCTCAAACACAATTTCCAGTGAAATCTCGGTATTGAATTTTGGGTGGAATACAATATATTCCCTAGCTACCATGTACATTGTACATACGAGCTAGAGCAAGTAAAATAAATGTCTTCAACCTTGAAAATCCCATGTGACATTTAACATTACGTGTATATTTATTAGCCTGATGTTAGCCTCCGTCATGTAGCCGTTAGTATGACTTACTTCTCGTCGCACTTCATTTGGCGAAACGAGTTTTACTGAAATATGAATGCTCTGTATGACATAATGGATATACGTGCTAGTTATATTTTATGTAAACTGGAAAGTTTCCTAACTATCCCCCGGCAGTTTCATCAACTCCTCATTTCACTTTAAATTAAACGCGGAAAAATGCAATAACTTTCTTACCGTTTTGGGTCACAGCAAGCTGCGATTCTGTGAGAACAGGAGTCTCAAGCCTAGCGGTGAACGCCAATCTTGAAAACTAACCTATATCGGATAATTTCAACTAATCCATCATAGATAACGCACTTATTTTCGCAATCATTGGTTTACTCAACTGATAAACGTGGAATTGGAAGGTGGCATTCACGTGTCCAATTATAGTGGAAGGCGGGATGCAGTATCAGAAGGCGCTGAGGAACGGATAGGTAGAGATTTAATCTCATGCGATTAAAGTGCATCAACGCGTATTATGCATTAGAGACGCAACAAGTACCACGTTCAGATTACAGTGTGTATTAGAAATGTAGCATTCTACTGCCGTTTATACAGGTAGCTTTATCCTGTCCGTTTTCTACACCTTCGTGTTAGATAAAACATATTTTACGTCATCATAGCTTCTAGTTCCCGGTTGCTGATGGTTGTAAAGTAATACAAGGCAATGATTACAAGTCCCGGATTCTGATGCGATGTTATTACTTTCTCTAGTTCGTGTGTGCAATGCACATAGAAGATAGAGAAGGTATTGTATTCCACCCTAAAATTTGATACCAAGATTTCACCGGAAATACATATTTTGAGAATCCAAAAAATACATTTTTGGTAAACATGTGTGTGTGCGCGCGCGTGTGTGGCGGAGCAACATAGCTAAACACCGAAGAGTCGTTAAATATCTATCTTGGAATTTAAGTTTTTCCAAAAATGCGACAACCAAGGTTTTCAAGAAAATCCTCCCTTCACATGGAACATTTTTTGAAAATTTTGATTTTCTCAAAACTGGCTCTAACAGTATTGACTAAAATGTTTAAGATATTTTCATGATAAACGAAATGTATAGCCTGCATTTTCTGGGAACAGCTCCTGAAGACCTCTTCATTCTGGATGACATTTGTATAACTCGTACACCGTACGGGGTAGACAAAAGCTTACTACACAACAAATGTAGATGTCATTAAAACACACAAATTATGTCATATACATATTTTTATACAGATAGCCGTTTCCGAGGTATTCCTTGTTATTGGATTCAAATTTAACTTCTTAAGATTTTCTCGAGCGGGAGGTCAACTTTCGTTTCATCTCAACTCCCGGGAATTTAAAAGATTTGACTATCGCTTTAGTCTAGTATATGCTCCTTTCCCTTCTATCTACAAGGAAGTAAGTAATAAGACAAATTCTGCTAATGTTTATCTCGATTAGCATGACGTAGATAGAAGAATAATCTTTTGTAAGGAAAGCTTGTTTGTAGAACAGCTAGCTAGAGAAGGTCATATGAATGGAACACATCAGATTTTTTAATTGCTGCATTAATTTATGGGCATTGTTATCAGGCTCATAATTCATCCTGGGTCCCACATTATAGAAATGTGTATTTATTAGATAGGTAGGTCAGACTGAAAAATTCAATGCCATAGCCGGGATTTGAACCATGGGTCTCCCCGTCTCTAGCCGGTTGTTCAACGCATTGAGCTACCATAGCAACATGCGGAAACGGCTTTAAACTCCTAAACTATGTTTCTTGGTAATCCACAAGGTGATCTCAAATTGTTGTGAGATGACATACCCCAATAGCGTATTACAATGTCGTAAGTAGTACAAGTCCCGGATATGATAGTTTAATCAACCTTTGAGATCACCTTATGGTTTACTGGGAAACATATGAGTCAGCTGAGGAATTTAATGCCGCGTCGGATGTAGCCATGGTAGCTCAGTGGTTAGAGCAACCAGCCAAAGACCGGGAGATCTGTGATTCAAATCCCGGCTATCACGTTCAATTTATCTGTCTGACTCTGCCTATCCAACTCCTGTCCCATATACGGCTTGTGTGGAAAAACAGTTAATTAACACTGTACTTATTAGGTCGGTTTTGGTCAATTTCTACCTTTTTCTACTTCTAGCGGTGTTTTTATTTTACTTAATTACTTTATCATGTTATTGCCCTCTGCTGTTTATTTTTAGTCATCTTTTTACAGTGGTATTGAGTATGCAAAGAGCTTTATATTGTTGATATTTTACATAACGTTTAAAAAATAATAAATTTCACAATTCAATTGAGAAATACGAGTAACTTCATGTATTCTTTACTCGCATTCTTGGAAGAAAACCACATTCCCATTTAATGGTTAGTATGTAAAGGCCTTCTTATAGGTGGAGGGGTGACTAGAGGAGGAGTTGTCATTTGTGTTAAAAATTAATGTCCCAAACTAGGGATGAGACAGGCCACTTTTCCGGCTTTCGTGCTAATGAGAGCGTACAATCCGGTTGCCATTGTCATATTCTATTATTCGCAATTCATTCTGTATGGTGTGAGAACTCAAAAGTGTTAATGTGACGGTTAACATCACCTGATTAAAGAACAACTTTCTTAATTTCCTTCCCAAATTTCTCCAAAGAGAGACAAGGAAGTAAATAATTAGTTTTTTTTATCATATCATCATTATTCTTATACTACTTGTTCTACTTGTGTAGCAGTAATATCCATGCATACATAAATTGGGACCTATTTGTATAAACATGTTAATAAATTAAAGAAATCTTAGTTTTAAGACCTCTTTGGTAGTTATTATCTAATTTTTAAACGAGTGAACTGGAGACGCAGTAATGAAGGTCCCGGATTTTATTTCGAAGGTCACTCATTCTTGCTCATGAGTTTTTCATTATTTCTCCGGGTTGTCATGCAAATGCTAGAGCAATATATGTATCATCCCCTTAATGTCTTACCCCTCCATATCGATCCATTAATCGTTTCATTCATTATCCACCCCATTTGTCTGTTTCAGGATTGGAAGATGTCGGCGATGGTGTTTCGGGGCAGCGTGACTATGAAGACGGATGCTGCTTGTGGAGCGTTCTCTGTACGGCTGATTGATGAGTGTACGGATCGCCGCATGAGTGCACGTTAGACCTGGTCTGCCTGTCCGGCAGCCCGGGTGTCTAAATTTGGAGACTGCGGGGACCCTGTTATTGCTGTACCGTCACTCCTGGTTCCAGCCACCCAGTATTTCCTATCGTCTCATCCCTCCCTCCCGGGGCGCCTCTTCGAGGAGCGTAGGTACAATGTAGCCGCTGGACCGGAGTTGAGTCTCTTTCAAATTTGGCAATCCACATTCATTTTTATAAATTATTTAGTAATATTATAATTCATTTTTCAAACACATCAAAATCTGGTCCGTGGTTATGAGACTTTTTTACCATTCGGTATACTCTCTGACCACCAAATCGTTAGGAAGATAATTAAATTAAACTACTGAGGATGAGTGAGCTAGGAGTCTAGTGACACTAGAAGTTGTCCGGCCGTCTCCGGAACAAAGATGTGCTCGGAAACAATATAAAGGGGGGGTATATTTGACGTTTTCAAGAGAGTACTTACATCACACATCTGGGTCAGCCCGTGTGGCTGCAGCTAGTGCGACCTTTTCATCACACTGAAGCCTGTGCAAGACGGAAGTGATATTTTCCGTTTTGTTGAATTTTGTATATTATTCAGATACTTCAGACTTCTTCTGTGCACATTTATAATGATTAACTGCAAACACAATGCTAAACGTTTCATCATCATGCATATTATTACTATGCACACTCACCTTAAACTGTATTTATTTACTTCTTAAGCTCTCGTAGTTTTGTGTTCCTCCACATTTGAACCGTAGTAATAGTTCTTTCACGGTGCGTTTCTCTTCTTTTTTTAATTGGAACATTTTCAATTTATGTTTAGTAAAATTGTAACAGTTTTACTCGACGTTCTCTATCACAATACACTGTTCTAAGCAACGGACAACACTGAAGGGAAAACCCATATTTGCAACTTTAACCATTTCTTTCGTCCTTGACGTGGTCTCTGTTGAGATATCTACAGTCGTGTGCAAATATACTGCCGTTATAATAAGCTGTGTGTTATGTTAGTAATAGATTAGCATGGCAGCTCTTCTTACATACATGGGTTCACTTAGCTTTAACAAGCCAGGCAGTTTGGTGGCCTTCGCGTAGCCTTTTTACTTTCTCTAGCCCCGTATGTACAATGTACATAGGGATAGAAAAGTATTGTATTCCACCCAAAAATTCGATGTCGAGACTTCACCGGAAGTACATGATTTAGTATCCCCTAAATACAAAAAAAAAAAAAAAAAACTGTGTGTGTGTCTGTGGACAGCATAGCTCAAAAACGAAAAGACGGTTAAATACTGAATTTGGTATTTAAGTTTGGTATCTTCCAAGGATGCCACACGAAGATTTTAAAGAAAATTCCCCCACCCCTAACTAAAAAAATGGCGTGTTATTTATGGACGCTCTTTAACTGCTGTGGTTCTCAGCGTCCCATTCTATATTGGGCGTGAAAGACCGCTTAAGTTTGCTCAGAGGCCTCTCTATCAGGCTTGAGGTTCCTTTACGTGCCGTAAATCTACGACACGGGACCAACGACTTTACTTCCCTTCCGAAGGAAGCCATGCTAAGGATTTTTACACCCGAAAAAAATCCATCGTCCTCCGCCGGGTTTGAACCCGCGACCTTGGGTATATGAAGTCAGCATGGTAACCATTACACCACGGAGGGCGACACCCCCCAACTACGTTTACAAAGAAACATTTTCGAAAATTTAATTTTTCTTTAAAATGGCTCTAAAAATTTTGATTAAAATACCACACATTAAAGTCATTTCATTCACAAATAAAATGTATATCTTGAATTTTCTGGGAATACCTTCTAAACACCTGTTTATTTTGGATGAATTTTGCTTAATTTGGCATAAATAGTATACCGTACGAGATAGACAAAAACTTACTGTACAAAAAATATAGATCTTAATAAAATACACAAGATATGTCATACACAATTTTTTCTTGGAGCTCACCATTTTCGAGGTATTCCTTGTTATTAGTTTCAATTGTGAGGTACTCGTTCTTATACTTTTCTCACACAGGAGTGTCCCTTTTTCTTTTGTTCTACTCCTGGCCAAGCAAAGAAGCGATTTGCAATGACAACCGCATATCTCTGGTATCTTCTCAGGAAACTTTCGTTCACACTGGATAGTTCAATGTCCGAAATTGGGTGAATGTATCGCCTTATGCTTTCTTTTACTTCTTCCAGCATATGGGATCTGTTGCATATACCTTATTTCTCAAGTTCCCGTAGATAAAATCGCTTATAATTAAATTCACGAGGACCATGAATCTTTACTAATAAAACTATCTTTAAAAATTCTGAATTAAGTTTAATGACTCATCAGTTATATGTGAGGTAGGAACGTGTTGTTGGAAAAATTCAGACTGATATTCTACGTCAGACAGCTGTGCAGAAATGATGTGAATAGTAATGTCAGTAACTCTCTGCATTTATTTTTCTGCAAAAAGTATTATAGATACTATATGTCATTCTGTATGCATTTATTGCACACCAGTTTTCACGACACGCAAGCGAATTTCTTGTTCAAAATCTAGTTTATGTATGCTCAAAAATGTGTTATTTTGCGGTGAAACGTAAGCATACCAGTGACCCAACTGACCCGTATTTAACGTGTGCAGATATTCGTTCGTGCGTCAAAAGAGTTACAGAACTCAACGGGACTATTTCAACTTAAAATACACCAGTGAAGAACTGGTGAGAGTGACCTTCGCATTGCCCGTCCTGGTTATCAGTGGAGACGGTGAGCGAGTCGCCCTCGCCAGGTTTCCGTTGAGTCTTGCAAAGAAGGGATATATGCATACGTCAAATATGCGGGAGAGAAGAATACTAAATGTTGGTAAAATATTCTTTATAATGTCGCAAAATCCAACTGTAGGGATTTATCGATTCTGATAAATATATGAAAAATAAGGTGTATGCAACAAACCACCATACATTGGAAAACTATAAGAAATTTTAGGCGTGAAGTTCGCTCAATTTTGTATACTGAACGCTCCAGTGTGAATGGAAATGTCCTGAGAAGATGAAAGATATGTAAGGACAGAAAAGGAACATTTTCAAACAGAATCTCATGGGCTTTATTATTGTTATTGTTATTTTTGTTATTATTATAATTATTATTGTTCTTGTTGCTGTTGTTTCTGTGGTTGTTGTGTCTATAAGAACATGAGACTGTTGCGGCGACATAACTGGTTCGTCATTAGTCCAAACTGAGGCAGCCGGGGCGCGAGCTAGTCAACAGGATAGTGTTCACAAGGTAATTTCAACCAATCTTTCCTCCTAGTGTTTGTCTTACCCGCCCTTGATGAGCCAGAAACCAAACTCTGTTCATTAGTAAGGGTTTGAGAGCCAGGATTTTGATATTAAACCCATAGGAGGCGGGCACTTCTGACGAGTGTCTTCCAGTCATTCAGGTAAAATGCGTCCGTTTCCAACCCCTTTCGCTGCACTGTTATCCACTGTGTGTACTGATTGGCTCACCGTGGCAGAGTGGATAGCGCTGGCCTCCCGCCTAGGTGGGGTTCAATTCTGAGGGATATGTGGGATATTTGGTGGACGAAGGGGCGTTCTGGGCGGATTTTCTCTTGGTCCTCCTGGCTTCCCGCCATTTATTCCAGCAATTGCCTTATTATCACCTTTCCTGTCATCTATTTCACCTTCATATCATCTAATATATCATGTTTTCTACCAGAGACAGTAATGATGCTCCATCCCTGTATACTCCATCTGATCCATAATCCTCAACAAGCGTTTGACTCCAAGCATTAGCTTGTAAGTCCAGTAGGCTATAAGTTCTCTATATGATGAAATTAAATTACATTGTGATTCATTTATCGGCGCTCTTTAATTGCTGTGGCCCTCAGCGTTCCATTGTATATTGGGCGTGAAAGACTAATTAATGTTGCTCAGAGGCCTCTTTATCAGGCTTGAAGTTCCATAAAGTGCCGTAAATCTCAACACAGGACCATCGGCTTTACTTGCCTTCCAAAGGAAGCCAGGCTAAGCATTTTTACGCCCGGAAAAAATTCATCGCCCTCCGCCGTGTTTGAACCCGAGATCTTTGGGGGCTAGAGGCTAGCATATTACTAGACTACAGAGGACGGCGCCATATAAGGAGGATAAGCAGGTGAAAATAAAAAGAATAGGAAGAAGAAGATGATAACAATGATGATGATGAAGATGTTTAGGTCTATATTCATTCCATGATTCTGAGCTGTTTCTCTTGTTCTCAAAAAAAGTAAACAAATAAATCATCCAATAAATAATTAAAAATGAGCGATCTCAGGCCCAATTACTTTCAAATCTTTCCTCGTCCGCCCCCCCCCCCATTTCATTTCCCTTTCCTATTTCAGGTGTGCTTTCGCGTTCCACAGTGACAGTGGTGCCGAAGAGATGGCAGCTCTGGAAAGATTTCTACCTGTCAGGGAGAGCTGTCTCGCCTGCTAGAGTCGCTAAGCCGTTCCTGGGATTGCTCCCTAACGGCGCGAGGGTGTTCAAACTTGGAAATGCTAGGGAACTCTGCGCTTCTTTGACTGTCTGTGTGCGGCATGCGGCCATGTATGACTCCTTCATTTCATCCTGCCTTTTTGGGTTATGAACCACAGTAAATCCAAAGGTGTCCAGTGCGCGAGATGTCCCCAGTCGTTACAATATCCTAATCTTAATCCCAGCATTAGTGAACCTAGGACACTGAGAAAACCTTTTTTGTACTTCCTCTGAACATACTCAGATGATTTCTGAGGCATGGCATCTGCTCAAAATTGTCCGTGTTTTCCAAAAACCAATGTTGAAACCTGATGAATCATTTGACCAAATAGTAGAACATGGAGTATCCACTTCAATATATGTTTCGCCTCTCAGGTTTCGCTGAATGAAAGACAAAACTATTGGGCCTTATCGCCAGTAGTTGGAAGTGTTGCTTCTGATATACAACACAAGAATCAAATATATAGATATAAGCATTTTATAGTGTTATGGGAATTACATACAGGTTTTAGCAATGCGATATAATACAGTGCCAGGGTAAAAAGAGGAAAACTGTAAAAGGAGGTAAAAATGACACCTACTGAGCCTGGAGCACGTGGTGCAAGTACAAGATTCTCTTTACACTTTCAATTAACAAATGACGCGTCTTTTTTAAATTTTATCTTTAAGCCAGTGTAGGCTTTTCCTTGAAGTTGTACGTTGGCGTCAATATATTCTTCTTCTTGTTTAAAGTCGACCTTTCCTTTGTCTGCCCATTTCTTCTTGCTGTCAACATCCGAATTACTTCGCTTGATAAGTCTTCAATAATTCTCTGCAACTCTACTTTGAAGTAATTTTGAACATAATTTCTTTGCAAACAACACCCAATAATTAGTCAGAAAATAACGCACATAACCTGAGAGCCAAATGACAGCTTAAAAACTGATGTGTTCCATTCATTTGACTTTCTCTATCTGCTCTGCAAACAAAATTCTTGCAAAAGATTCTTATTCTATCTACTTCATGCTAATCGATATAAGCATTACCGGAGTGTTCTTATTTCTTACTTCCTTATAAATAGAAGGGAACTCAGGGAATACACCAGCCTAAGTTATCACCTTTGCATGGCAGGAGTAAAAATAAAAGAAACACGGACGACTTGAGAAAAGTTGGAGTATTTTAAAATGCAAACCAATAATAAGGAATATCTCGAAAACAGCTCCACAACAAAAATGTGTAGGACATAAAATTGTCAACTTTGACGAGATCTACAGTTTGTGTGGTAACTTATTTTTTGTATCTCTTACGGTTCACCAGTGATACAAAAGTTATTCAGAATGAAGAGGACTTCAGAGGCTATTACAAGGATATATATACAAATATATTTATTATTATTATTATTATTATTATTATTATTATTATTATTATTATTATTATTATTATTATTATTATTATTTGTGACGTTAATGTATTTAATGTACAGCATTTTAATCAAAATCGTTAGAGCCGTCTTTGGAAACATCAAACATTTCGGAATTTTTTCCATGTAAACCGCCTTTTGGAATGTATTGAAAAGCTTCCTGTCGCTTCATTGGGAGATATTAAACTTAAATATCAAGTTTGCTATTTAACTCACTTTTCATTCGTGCTGCACACACACACACAAACGCGCATGCGCGCGGACCTTTTTCTAAAATGCCTTTTATGGATTCAGGGGACCTCAAAACACATATTTCGGGTGAAATCTCGTGTTCCATTTTTAGCTGGAGTACAATACCTTCTCTGCTTGCTATGTACATTACTTATAGTACTAGATAAAATAAAGTGCATTGCTGGTGCAGATCAGGACGTTTTGATCACATGCGAGAAATTGCAAGTTCTAAATGTGTGAATTGACGTTATTGCTAGTGCACAATCTCTGCTCTTGCTATTGTTCCAATATTTATGATCTTTTACAGGAAGATAGATCTGGAGATTTTGATTTTAGAAACACCAAAAAACGTAAATTGCCATTTCTTGACAACCAACATATTGCAGTATCACCGACGATTTGATTTCTGCCGGATACGGAGCATTTTCGGAAACACATATCATGTTTGCTTATTCAGTGTCCTATTTGGCTAGGGTTCACTGTATTATTACTAGAGCGCGGATTTTTAAGTAATTACATATTTTAAATCCTGCATAATATTTCAATAAGAAGTAAAAATGTTGGTGTCATTTGGGACTCTGTTAAAATTTTTTAGTTTACATTTTTTTACACGTTTTGCACATTTCTACATATTTTAACGATGTTAGATAAAACGTACATATTTTCTGGGTTTTGTTACAATTTTATTGTGTTTTAAAAAATATTGTAGTCACATTATAAACCACTGTTTTCACAAGTTTTGCTGAAATCAACAATATTCAATCTGCGAAATAGGATGCAAATTAAATTAAGAATGCGATAATAACCGCCTCGCCTCGTTCTGATTGTTGTCCGTTGATATCAAAGCAGGTGCCGCTGGACAATGTTGACCTCCAGTGTCACGTTTCTCGTAGCGCTTTGGGCATTTACAAGGACTGGAGAAATTGTTACTATTGTCGCGGTAGTCGGCATCTTATAATTTAATAGCTGCGAGGAAACTAAGTGAGCCGCTGGACAACCATCAAATAGTGAGGTGATTATATTGCAGTTATTTTCTTGCAAGTCTTAGTAAAATGACAGCAATTGCATCCTCGCTATCCTGCTAGTTGAACTCATAACATATCAAGAGTGCTCTTCACACACGCAACAAACACCTACAGTCTCCTAGAAAGCAAGTACTGTTGACACAAATGCAACAGGAACCGTCCGGAAATTATTTTTTTCAAAGACTTGTGCAGTGCAATGGTTGCAGCTAATATTCCGTGGCATAAACTTCAAATTCCTCAATTTCGCTCCTCTCTAGAAAAATATTGCAAGAAGGCTATTCCTGACGAGGAAAAAGTATCTTCATGTGTGTTAAGAAGAAGCAGATGCTCATATACGGAATGAAATTGGAGACTCATGTATTTGACTTGCCGTCGATGAAACTACAGTCTGTACATAGCAAATTTAGTAGTAGGAAAACTAGATTCCGAAAGTCCAACAAAATCATTTCTAATCAGTTGCAAGCTGTTAAAACAGACAAGTCATTCTACATTTGCAAGATTCGTAACTGATGGGATGAAGATCCTGTAGCCAGAGGGTGTGTGTGAGGAAAAGGACTCCGCAGCGTACATGATTAAAACTGCTACTGCTCTTAAGGTTTTCTATCCAAATGTACTTCACTGCACCTGCTTGGCCCATTCGTTGCAACGTGTAGCTGAAGAAGTAAGAAGTAATTTTCCCTGTGTGAAGGCCATCGTGAAAGCACCGCACAGAATTCAGTGCTATAAGAATCATCTCCAACATGTCCCTTTGCCTCCTGAGCCAGTACTTACAAGATGGGGTACGCGGTTAGAAGCTGTGAACTTCTATTATGAACATTTTGAAGGAGTCCAGTCAGTGGTGAACATGTTCTCTTCACAATTAACCGTTTCCAGTGAATCTCAGGACATCTTTAAATATCCGAAAGTGACAAGCTCCTGTGCTTACATCAAAAGTAACTTCGGCTGGTTCCTTACCACCACCAAACAGTTGGAAAAAACAGGTTCCCTTCTTCCCGAATTTATGAATTTAATGGAACGTGCATCACAGAAGCTTAGTGTAGTTGTAGGAGATGTAGGAAGGAACGTAGGTGAAAAATTCAAAGCTGTGCTAAACAGGAATCCAGAATACTCTACGCTTATGTCCGTGTCTAAAGTGCTAAATGGTGACAGTGTCGATTTACCATAACATTTCCCTGAAAATCAGATTCCTATGCTAATATATGCTCCTGTTAATTCGTGTGACGTAGAGAGAAGCTTCTCTGCTTACAAGAACATTTTATCTGATAGGAGATAAACAATTAACCCTGAAAATATGGAAAACGATATGATTATTCCCTGTACGTAGAAAGAAGCAAAAGACTCAAAATGAAAATGCCTGGTTGTTCATTGTATGTCAAGAGATATAAAACTGAAAATCCATCCTCATTATGAACTTTAAGTATTTTGAATTGATTATTTCACTCATTGATAAATTGGTTCAGTATTTCAACATTGCTTTACAGTCTAAAATTTAAGTAAAATAATTATGTGAAATTAGTAATTTTAATAAATATAATCCAAAACACATATTTCTTATTTCGTAATTACCTACTTGAAAATAAATTTTAGGTAAATTCTGCATAAAGCAAAACATTTTCCCTATAATTAATTCTAAAAATTTTAACTCATTGTAACTAATTTACGTACTTACAGACCCATCAAATTATAAAATACTGGGTAGTTTGCAGTCTGCAATCTGAGGTGGTAATTTTAGTATTTACAATATTTCATAATGTTGCATATTTTGTTGATATTACATATTTCATTACATATTTTGATGTTTTTGTTACATAAATATGTACACATTTCGCACCTTGATATTACAAAAAAATCCGGTCTCTAATTATTACAGTACTATTTAGTGAAGGTAGCAACAGCCAATGTCATATTTGTACCAAAGAAGTACCTACCAGCGACGTTTAAGCATGCTTACAGCTACTCAAAACTGCAAAATTAACATCAGCTAATTTACTTAAATATAGTTTAACTTAAGGACACTTTTAACTGCTGTGATTCACAGCGCTTCATTGTATTAAGGGCATGCAGCATTGCTTAATTTTGCTCAGAGGCCTCTTAAACAGGCTAAAACGTCTTTTACATGATGTAAATCTACGACAGGGGCACAAACCCTTACTTCCCTTCCGAAGGAAGCCATCCTAAGAATTTTGGATACCTACAAAAGAAGTCTATTGCACTCCGCCGGGTTTGAATCCGCCACCTTCAAAACTAGAGGGAGACCTACATGTTACGCCTACATCCTGGAGAACGACTCGCAGTACGGTCGTGGTGGCGGCAGTGATAGTAATAGTAGTGGTGGTAGCAGTAGCAGTAGTAGTAGCAGCAGCAGCAGTAGTAGAAGTAGTAGTAGTAGTAGTAGTAGTAGAAGTAGTAGTAGTCGTAGTACTAGTAGCAGTAGAAGTAGTAGAAAAATAGTAGTAGTGGTAGTAGTAGTAGTAGTAGTGGTGGTAGTGGTGGTAGTAGTAGTAGTAGTAGTAGTAGTAGTAGTGGTGGTGGTGGTGGTAGTAGTAGTGGTAGTAGTAGTAGTAGTAGTAGTAGTAGTAGTAGTAGTAGTAGTAGTAGTGGTGGTGGTGGTGCTAGCAGTAGCAGTAGTAGTAGTAGTAGCAGCAGCAGTAGTAGTAGTAGTAGTAGAAGTAGTAGTAGTAGTAGTGGTAGTAGTAGTAGTGGTGGTGGTTGTGGTGGTAGTAGTAGTAGTAGTAGTAGTAGTAGTAGTAGTAGTGGTGGTGGTGGTAGTAGTAGTAGTGGTGGTGGTGGTAGTAGTAGTAGTGGTGGTGGTAGTAGTAGTAGTGGTAGTAGTAGTAGTAGTAGTAGTAGTGGTGGTGGTGGTAGCAGCAGCAGCAGTAGTAGAAGTAGTAGTAGTAGTTGTAGTAGTAGTAGTGGTGGTGGTGGTGGTAGTAGTAGTAGTGGTAGTAGTAGTAGTAGTTGTAGTGGTGGTGGTGGTGGTAGTAGCAGCAGCAGTAGTAGTAGAAGGAGTTGTTGTAGTAGTAGTGGTGGTGGTAGTAGTAGTGGTAGTAGTAGTAGTAGTAGTAGTAGTAGTAGTAGTAGTAGTAGTAGTGGTGGTGGTGGTGGTGGTGGTAGTAGTAGTGGTGGTGGTGGTAGCAGCAGCAGCAGTAATAGTAGTAGTGGTGGTGGTAGCAGCAGCAGTAGTAGTAGTAGTAGTAGTAGTAGTAGTAGTAGTAGTAGTGGTGGTGGTGGTGGTAGCAGCAGCAGTAGTAGTAGTAGTAGTAGTAGTAGTAGTAGTGGTAGTGGTGGTAGCAGCAGCAGCAGTAGTAGTACTAGTAGTTGTAGTAGTAGTAGTGGTGGTGGTGGTGGTGGTGGTGGTAGTGGTAGTAGTAGTAGTAGTAGTAGTAGTAGTAGTAGTAGTGGTGGTGGTAGCAGCAGTAGTAATAGTAGTAGTTGTAGTAGTAGTAGTAGTAGTAGTAGTGGTGGTGGTGGTGGTAGTAGTGGTGGTGGTGGTGGTGGTAGTAGTAGTAGTAGTAGTAGTAGTAGTAGTAGTGGTGGTAGTAGTAGTAGTAGTAGTCGGGGTAGGGATGTGGCGACCCCATCGCCCAGTGGAATTCACTGCAATCAGCCTCCGGGGTATGGCGGGTTACCATACGCGCCTTGGCATTAGCCTGCAGTCTGACCAGCATACGACGCAAAGATAGCAGCCCCATCATAATAAGCACTATGGATACTGTAGAAAATATGGTGGGTTTGGTTACGGAGCAAGAGGTCGGATCTCCAGTTCTGGACAGGATTGTGGGTGACCGAGCAGGACCCTCCCGATCGTCCACAAGCGATTGCTCCGCATTTCCGGTGGGGAACCAGGCCGGAATGTCGGTAAATGCTACTGGAAACAATGACATTGATACACAAACAGCGCTTCTAGGCAGACAGTCTTCTAGTCAAGAGGGGCAGTTGGCCACCTCCATGGAGTTGGATAGCCCCCAATGTCTGCCATCCGTTACTAAGAAGTACCTGCCACTCAGAGAGCATAAACGGAAAAGAGAGGATGTACCGGAGATAGATAAGAGAAGTAAAGAAGGTGATTGTTTAAGTCACCCGGAGGAGAAATCCTTAGCAGCTGCTGAGCAAAGAAGTGGCCCAGGGGGCTCGGCATTCGATGACATAGCTGATCTTGGAGTGATCCGTTCTTTGTTGGAGAAAATGAGTAGATGTACCAATGAATTAATGACTGTAATAAAGAACACTCCGAATACTAAAGTCGACATAAAGACAGGAGTCAAAAAGATGGAACAAATGACGGAAGTAATACTTAGTCGTATGAATGAACGGGAAATGTATCCCCATAACCGTAAAATGTGCACTCTTGCCATACAGGTTGATGAGGAAGATTTATTGAGCTCTAAGTTAATGACGGACTCCGGTATTCAGGTGGGCTTAAAAGGAGAGTCAGAGTTCACTGAAGCTCTGTCGAAGGCGAGCAGTTTTGAGCTTTTGCCCATTTTTTGGATAAGGAGTGGCCGGAAAGCTGTTATGCATCTACCCAATTAATATATGAGAATCCCATTTCTGTAAATGCAGGGGGTATGGCAATTTTGGTGAATGTTGATGACCCTGGGCAGCATGGCCTTTTCAGGGCGTTGAAGGTCTTTCATCCAGAGATATCCGAACTGATTGAAGGGAAGCTGAATGTGGGTACCGTGGAATACTTGAGGACTAGCACACAGACATGCAAGGTGTCAATGACATGGAACAGTTGTGTGCGATCTTGCAGCAATGGAAACAGCTAACGGAGGAACACGGCAGGAAATATATAACTTTCGCTACAGGTGGTGGTCTAGATAGAGACTATACTAGGAAGCTCCTGGAGTGGGTCTTCAGGAATAGCGGCATTCAAGTTGGATATATGTTACCAGCCCGTGCACAAAATACGGCGATTACTCCAGTTGGTGGTCAACCGAAATTGCATCCAAGGAAACCTAAGGTACCCCAGGAAACAGTCAGAGTTAGAGCAACTGGGAAAACGTTTGCGGACATACTGAAGACTGCGCAGCAAGAAGTTGATATCGGGAAAATTGGAGTGCGGATAAAAAATATCCGGAAACGTGGCGAAGAAGATGTGGTTTTTACTGTGGAGGGGGAAGGTAAAGCCAACGTCCTGAAACAGGAGATACAAAGAATTATCAAAGACTTGGAGGTGAACACGAGAAATAAGGATGCTACTCTACTGCTATACGGGGTGGACCCGTCAATTAGCGAGAAAGTACTGCAGGCCGCCATAGGTACTGAGATCGGTGTTCCTACTTCTGAGGTACTGGTTAGCGCTCTGAGACCCGGAAGGTTTGGGAATTTAAATGTGACTATTGTTGTACCTTTGGAATTCTCCCGTCAGTTGATTAAGAAACGGAAGGTACAGATTGGGTGCACTGAATGTCATGTCCGGGAAAGGGTTACTATTTGGAGGTGTTATAAGTGCTTTGAATTAGGCCATAGATCCTATCATTGTAAGAAGGAAGTTAACAGGAGCGAGGACTGTCTCAACTGTGGTGGAGAAGGACACCATGCTAAGGATTGTACGCAACGTCCATTCTGCATTAAATGTCAGAAGGAGGGACATAGATTCGACCAAATGAAGTGTCCGAACTTTCGAAAGTTGGTCTTCACCGCTCGAGCGAGACAGTTAAAATTCACAGGATGCATACACCAACAATCCGCGTACTGCAGACCAATTTAATGCGCTCCAATTTGAGTCACGACATGGCGGAGGCTACGGCCCTTGAGAGAGGCGTGGATATTACAGTTGCCTGCGAACCAAATAAGAAACGGGTGTTGGATGGTAGTTGGGTCCAAGATAAGAGGAGTGATGTAGCCCTCTATTTCCTGAATAAGTGGCTCAACGTGTTACAGTTCCGAGCTGAGGAAGGTTACATATGTGCAGAATTGCCACACTGTCACTTCTTCTGTTGCTATTGTTCCCCTAATATTCCATTTGATGTGTTTATGAAAGATATCGATCGTTTAATGCAGGATAGCCTCGATACAGGCGGGAATGCCTTCTCCTTGGTGGTATAAATATCAAGTCGCTACAATGGGTATCTCCGGTAACTGATCGTAGAGGTGCATACTGGACGGACTGGATGGCGACATTAGACCTAGTGGTGCATGACACGGGGATAGCACCCACCGTTGCTAGGGGTCACTGTGAGTCGTATATCGACGTCACGTGCTCAACGCAGAATATCGCTTCGCAGATTGCTTGTTGGCAGGTGTTGTAGGAAGAAACTCTTATCGACCATCGCTTTATTTATTTTGAGATCCTGGGGACTACGCACCGCAAAGTGACAACACCCGTGGAAAAAAGATTGATAGAATATGATTGGGCAGTACTAGCACATATCCTTGAATGTAGATTACAAGGTGTTGACGTTCACACTCCAGAGGGTACTCCTGCATATTTGACTAAGGTTCTCCAAGAGGCCTGCGCGGCGAGCCAAATAAAGAATTCAAGTACCCCTAGACGTGGAGTCCCATACTGGTGGTAATAGTGAAATATGCGAGCAACGGCGCAAAGGCATCCAGATGCGAAGAATTCTGACCAGACTTCGTAAACGTAACCCGAGTGCGGACGAATTGACAGCAGCAGTCACTGGATACAAGCAGAGCAGGAATGCATTGTCTAGACTGATACATCTATCTAAATGTGCCCACTGGCAACATATTTGTGATGAGTTGGAGAATGACATATGGGGTGCCGGGTATAAAATAGTTACTGGCCGATTGACGAATCGCTCACCTATAGACTTGAGTACTACCAGGAAAAAGGAAATAGCCAGAGTGTTATTTCCCCTTCGGGATGATGCTTTGCGAGTGCCATCTCCAACATCTGATGTAGAGCTCTTCACTGTTGCGGAATTACATGAGGTGACCAATCTCATGAAGAAGGGTAAGGCTCCCGGAATTGATGGCCTCAACCCGGCGGTAGTGCAAACTGCTGTTTCAATTGCTCCGTCCTTGATCTTGGGCATATTTAATGACTTGTTACTTAAACAGGAGTTCCCAGCTATGTGGAAAACTTCGAAGGTGGTTTTCCTTTTGAAAGGCGGCAAATCGCCATTAGAGCCGTCCGCCTATCGACCATTGTGCCTCTTGACTACGCTTAGTAAGCTGTACGAAGGTCTCATAAAGCTGCGTTTGGAGAGGGCACTCCTAGGAAATGGAGGATTCTCCGATGCCCAATATGGATTTCAGCCAAGCAAATCCACTTTACAAGCCATCGCTACCGTGCTTCGAATGAACGCTGAATCTAGCGGAAAGTGGGCAGCATTAATCACGTTGGATGTCCAAAATGCATTTAATACTGCTTCGTGGAGTATCATACTGGATTCTTTGCGACAAAGAAACACCCCGCCATGTATAATCAATGTGCTCATTTCCTACTTTACAGGTAGGAAAATCAGGATTGATAACGAGGATCTGCCAATTACGACTGGGGTTCCGCGGGGCTCCATACTTGGGCCGACATTATGGAATGCTTTATATGATGGAGTTCTACGTTTGAAACTACCGGATGGTGCATTCCAAATCGCCTTTGCAGACGATCTTGCCCTTTTTGTTAGTGCTGATGATGATGAAGAGCTGACTTGTAAGGCTAATGAATCCTTACGACGCATTGACCGATGGATGGTGTACAACCAGTTGGAGTTGGCAGCACAGAAGACTGAAGCAGTTCTTCTGAAAGGCTCTACAAGGTGCAAGAATATCTCCTTTATATTGCGGGATGCCCAGATAACTCCAAAAAAGGCCATCAGATACTTTGGAGTAATGATCGGTGCAAACAATCGTTTTGGAGATCTCATAACGACTGTGTCCCAAAAGGCGGACATAAGAGCATCCCAACTGACTCGGTTAATACCAAATATTGGTGGTCCCCGATCCCTGAAACGCCCGTTGTTGTGTGGCGTGGTTTATTCTATTCTTTTATATGCTGCACCTATATGGTACACTGCTATGAGCATCAAAAAATATGCCAGAGCGCTGGAGAAAGTACAAAGGAAAGTACTATTGCGCTCTATTTGCGCTTACCGCACGGTTTCCAACAGGGCCCTCCAGGTATTGGCGGGATCCGTCCCCATTGACTTATTCGTAAGAGAACGGCAGCTTCTTAGTGCTACCGATGCTTATAATTCATCATTAGCTCGCCGCGAGATTAGAGACCAAATCCTTCATGAATGGCAAGCAAGGTGGAATGACACCACCATAGTAGGTCAATGGACAAAGAGGTTAATTCCGGAGGTGCAGGTTTGGCTGCAGTGTAAACACCGACAGATTGATTACTTCCTGGCCCAGGTATTGACCGGACACGGGCGCTTTAACACTTATGCATATCAGATGGGGACCAGTTGTCCTTATTGTGATGACGAGGATACGGTGGACTATACTTTCTTACGCTGTCGGAGGTGGAATGATTTTATAGCTGCAGGGAACACCGAATTAGGTGTTGTGTTATCTGTTGATAACTTGGTTCCCACCCAGATAGAGAGCGCCAGGGCTTGGAAGGTTGTTAAACGATTGGCGAGGTCTATTCTGGAAACCAAAGAGAAAGACACAAGAATGGCCTAAATAGTCATGTGACAGAAGGGTTCTACAACTAGAGCTACCATTCTGAAGAGATGCCTTGTTGCAGTTCCAGCTGGTATGCTGAGAGAGTATGTTCCTTTTTTTTTTTTTAGTTGGTGGAAATCCAACTCGACACGTGAAGTGCCGTCTTTAAAAGATTTTTTCCCTTACAAAAAAAAGTAGTAGTAGTAGTAGTAGTAGTAGTAGTAGTAGTAGTAGTGGTGGTGGTGGTGGTGGTACTAGTGGTAGTAGTAGTAATAGTAATAGTAGTAGTAGTGGTGGTGGTGGTGGTGGTGGTAGTAGTAGTTGTAGTAGTAGTGGTGGTGGTAGCAGCAGTAGTAGTAGCAGTAGTAGTGGTGGTGGTGGTAGTAGCAGTAGTAGTGGTAGTAGTAGTAGTAGTAGTAGTGGTGGTGGTGGTAGCAGCAGTAGTAGTAGTAGTAGTAGTAGTAGTAGTCGTAGTGGCAGTATTATTAGTGGAGGTGGTTATAGTAGTATTATTAGTTGTAGTAGTAGTTGTAGTAGTAATAGTAGTAGTAGAAGTAGAAGTAGTAGTAAGAGTAGTAGTAGCAGTAGTATTAGTAGTTATAGAAGTAGTAGTAGTAGCAGTAGTATTAGTGGTGGTGGTGGTGGTTGTAGTAGTAGCAGTAGTATTAGTGGTGGTGGTGGTAGAAGTAGCAGTAGTATTAGTGGTGGTGGTGGTAAAAGTAGCAGTAGTATTAGTGGTGGTGGTGGTAGAAGTAGCAGTAGTATTAGTGGTGGTGGTGGTAGAAGTAGCAGTAGTAGTAGGGGTGGTGGTGTTGGTGGTTGTAGTAGTAGCAGTAGTATTAGTGGTGGTGGTGGTAGAAGTAGCAGTAGTATTAGTGGTGTTGGTGGTGGTGGTAGAAGTAGCGGTAGTATTAGTGGTGGTGGTGGTGGTGGTGGTAGAAGTAGCAGTAGTATTAGTGGTGTGGGGGTGGTTGTAGTAATAGCAGCAGTATTAGTGGTGGTGGTTGTGGTAGTAGTAGTAGTAGTAGTAGTAGTAGTAGTAGTAGTAGTAGTAGTATTAGTGGTGGTTGTGGTAGTACTAGTAGTAGTAGTAGTAGTAGTAGTAGTAGTAGTAGTAGTAGTAGTAGTAGTAGTAGTATTAGTAGCAGTAGTATTAGTGGTAACAAAGAAAGCGGAAGAAAAAATATCCCAACTAGTACGTGTAATGCCCAATATTGGAGGACCGAGGCCGATAAAACGGCAGATCATATATAGTGCTGTCAATTCTATTTTGTTATATCCTTATCTGTATGGGGTATTGCGCTCAAGAGAAAAAAGTACGTAATGGACATGGCGAGGACACAAAGAAGGATGTTGCTCAGGGTGATTTTTTCATATCGCACCGTCTCTAATAGAACACTATAGGTGATTGCAGGGATACTACCGATTGACCTACAGATAAAAGAGAGGCTACTCATACATGAAGAAATGCCGGAAAACCCGCGCTTCCGTAAAGCAACTATTCGAGCGGAAATTATAAAAGAATGGCAAAAGAGATGGGATGAAAAAACTTTGGTTGGCCAATGGCAAAGAGACTGATTCCATGCATAGTGAGGTGGGAAAATTGCAAATTCCGCCAGATGGACTATTATCTGACACAAGTTTTAACAGCGCTTGGCAGATTTCAAAACTATGCATTAAGGATGGGAAAAGTAGACAATAGTACCTGTAGATATTGCCCAGCTGAGGACTCTGTAGAGCACACAGTATTCCACTGTGAGAAATGGAAGCAAATAAGAAAGGGTGGTAGTTGTTGAAGTAGCAGTAGTATTAGTGGTGGTGGTTGTAGTAGTAGTAGTAGTAGGAGCAGTATTAGTGGTGGTGGTAGTTGTAGTAGTAGCAGTAGTATTAGTGGTGGTGGTTGTTGTTGTAATAGCAGTAGTATTAGTGGTGGTGGTTGTTGTAGTAGCAGTAGTATTAGTGGTGGTGGTTGTAGTAGTAGTAGGAGCAGTATTAGTGGTGGTGGTAGTAGTAGTAGCAATAGTATTAGTGGTGGTGGTGATTGTAGTAGTAGCAGTAATATTAGTGGTGGTGGTTGTAGTAGCATTAGTATTAGTGGTGGTGGTAGTAGTAGTAGCAGTAATATTTGTGGTGGTGGTTGTAGTGGCAGTCGTATTAGTGGTGGTAGTTGTAGTAGCGGTAGTATTAGTGGTGGTGGTGGTGGTTGTAGTAGTAGCACTAGTATTAGTGGTGGTGGTAGTTGTAGTAGTAGCATTAGTATTAGTGGTGATGGTGGTTGTAGTAGTAGCATTAGTATTAGTGGTGGTAGTTGTAGTAGTAGCAGCATTAGTATTAGTGGTGGTGGTTGTAGTAGCAGTAGTATTAGTGGTGGTGGTTGTAGTAGTAGCATTAGTATTAGTGGTGGTGGTAGTTGTAGTAGTAGCATTAGTATTAGTCGTGGTGGTGGTTGTAGTAGTAGGATTAGTATTGGTGTTGGTGGTTGTAGTAGTAGCAGTAGTATTAGTGGTGGTGGTTGTAGTAGTAGCAGCAGTAATATTAGTGTTGTTGTTGGTGGTTCTAGTAGTAGTATTAGTGGTGCTGGTTGTAGTTGTAGCAGTAGTATTATTGCTGATGGTGGTAGTAGTAGCAGTAGTATTAGTGGTGATGATGGTTGTAGTAGTAGCAGTAGTATTAGTAATGGTGGTGGTTGTAGTAGTAGCAGTAGTATTAGTGATGGTGGTTGTAGTAGTAGCAGTAGTACTAGTGGTGGTGGTTGTAGTAGTAGCTGTAGTGTTAGTGGTGTTGGTGGTTGTAGTAGTAGTAGTAGTAGTATTAGTGGTGGTGGTTGTAGTAATAGCAGTAGTGTTAGTATTGGGGTGGTTGTAGTAGTAGTTTTTTTTATTCTGTAGGGGAAAAATCTTTGAAAGACACCATTCTTTACGGCGAGATGGATTTTCACCAACTAAAAAAAACCCCTACCTCTACACTACTCATTTTGGAACTGCGGATGGGCATAAACTTCAAAATGGTAGCTGTGCATCATTACTTCCTATCTTGTTTTTCCTTGGTCTCCAATATTATCTTACTTAATCTTTAAACTTCTTCCCAGGCCAACCTATTATTTATCATCTTTGAGATCATATTCTCAGGTGTAAGTACCAGTCCTAATTTATTATTTACTTCCTTTCTTCTTTCCTTCCATTTCTCACATTGAAATACTGTGTGCTCTACAGAGTCCTCAATTTGGCAATACCTACAATTACTATTGTCTACTTTTCCCATTTTTAATGCATAATTTTGGTATCTGCCATGCCCTGTTAAAAGTTGTTTCAGATAATATTCCATCTGATGGAATTTGTAATTTACCCACTTCACTATATCTGGAATGAATCTCTTTGTTGATTGTCCAACCAAAGTTGTTTCATCCGATCTTTTTTGCCATTCTTTTATCATTTCCGCTCGAATTGTTGCTTTATGGAAGCGCCGGTTTTCCGGCATTTCTTCATGTATGAGTTGCCTCTCCTTTATCTGTAGGTGAATCGGTAGTATCCCTGCAATCACCTGTAGTGCTCTATTAGAGACGGTGCGATTTGAACAAATCACCCTGAGCAACATCTTTCTTTGTGTTCTCTCCATGTCCATTGCGTACTTTTTCTTCTTGAGCATAATACCCCATACAGATGAGGCATATAACAAAATAGAATTGACAGCACTATATATGATCTGCCGTTTTATCGGCCTCGGTCCTCCAATATTGGGCATTACACGTACTAGTTGGGATATTTTTTCTTCGGCTTTCTTTATTACCATTTTAATATGGGCCCCAAATGTGGTGTATTGATCAATCATAACACCCAAATATCTTACTGCCTTAGTAGGTGTAATTTTTATCCCTCGTAACATAAAACTTATATTATGTTTCTACCGGGGTCCTTTCATTATTACAGATTCTGTCTTTTGCGGTGCCAACTCCATATTGTTTCGTTGCATCCACCTGTCGATGCGTCTTAGTGACTCATTTACTCTATAGACGAGCTCCTCTTCGTCTTCCGCCGATACTACCAATGCTAAATCATCGGCAAAGGCATTTGTTGTTGCCCCTGCTGTCAGTTGCACTTCCAAGACTCCATCATACAATATGTTCCACAAAGTTGGCCCTAGTATTGAACCTTGTGGCACACCTGCAGTTATTTCCATCTCTTCATTATCTATTTGAATACTCCTTCCTTCAAAGTAAGATATTATAACCTGAATCAAATATTCAGGAATAGCTCTTCTTTTAAGCGCATCTATTATATAACTCCACATCGCCGTGTTGAATGCGTTTTTCACATCCAATGTTATTAGTGCTACCCACTTATCATCAGCACATTTCTTGATCTGAATCACCACTTCAATTGCTTGAATAGTGGACTTCCCTTTTCTAAAGCCGTACTGACGGTTACTTAATCCTACTCCTCTTTCTATTTCTTTTTCTAACGTTAAGCGTATCAAACCTTCATAGAGCTTACTAACTGTATTCAAAAGACATAGGGGTCTATATGCTGATGGATCTTGCGGGGATTTACCCCCCTTTAATCAGAAAGTCTACCGTAGCTACTTTCCATTTTTCTGGAAAATTTTGTTTTACTATCAACTCATTCAATATGTTTAAAATACATTCTGGCGCAACTTTAGCCATACCCTTTATCGCCTCTGGAGGAATTCTATCAATTCCTGGTGCTTTTCCTACTTTTATATTTTGTACTACTGCCCTCAGCTCCTCCATCGTAAATACAACCACTTTAAAACTTGGACATAGCGACTCCATCCTGCCTTCTCTATGTGGAAATAGTACTTCGGCAATAGTTCTTTTCTTTTCTCTGGTTAAGCAAACCGGCATTCTGTTTACTAGTCGCTCAGTCACGATTTTATAACCTGTACCCCAAATATCATTATTCAGTTTGTCACACAACATTTGCCACTGTCTTCTCTTCGATTGCTGGATAAGACATCTTAATTCTTTCCTGCACACCTTGTAGTTTTCTCTGAGTTGTTCAATCTCCTCAATCTCTATGTTCTTTTTATTAGACCTGGTTAACAACCTTCTCTTTTCAATACATTTACGCCTAGCTTCGCTTATTTCTTTCGTCCACCAATAGGGTACTCTGTTCTTTATCCCGTTATTATTTTGTATCTGACTAATGGCACAGGTTTCTTGCAAGATAGTAATCAATTCATCCGCATTTTCCGGTTCCTTGTTACCTTTAACCTTCCAGTCTAACAGTGTTTCAAATACTTCCCAATCATAGGCTACTTTGGTTTTCTCAATAATTCTCTCTTTACATCCTCTTGCCCCTTTGAGCTCAAAATAGATAAATCTATGATCACTGAGGGTTTCCTCCTCTAGTACTTGCCATCCCTCTATTTGCTTTGCAATGCGCTGTGTAGCACAGGTTACATCTATATAAGATTCACAGCTGCCGCTAACAAATGTGGGCACCTCCCCTGTGTTTAGAACGACAAAATCTAGCGAAGCCAACCACTCTGTCCAGTATCTACCTCTGCGATCTGTGGTGGGTGAACCCCATAGTGGCGATTTAATATTTAGATCTCCCAAGATGACACTCTCTCCTCCAGCATCTTTATGATCTTGCATCAATTTATCTGTATCGCTCTTGAACTCTTCAAAGGGTATGTTCGGTGAACTGTAACATGCAAACAGTTGCCACTTCTTAAAACCAAGGTATACATATCCATCTTCTGCTCTTATAGTGGATACTTCCAAGTTCTTATTTATAATAAAAATAGCAACATCCACTCGTTTGTCCTTTATCCAATTACTACCAGCCACATGTTTTTTATTTGGCTCACTTGCCACTATAATATCGGCTGACTTATCTACTGATGCAACCATTAACATATCATGACTGTTGGACCTCATCAGGTTTGCCTGAATTATGCGTATGGTCTGTAGTAGTAGTAGTAGTAGTAGTAGTAGTAGTAGTAGTAGTAGTAGTAGTAGTAGTAGTAGTAGTAGTAGTAGTAGCAGTAGTAGTAGTAGCAATAGTAGTAGTAGTAGCAGCAGTAGAAGTAGTAGTAGCAGTAGTATTAGTGGTGGTTGTAGTAGTAGAAGTAGAAGTAGTAGTACTAGTAGTAGTAGTAGCAGTAGTAGTAGTAGTAGTAGTAGTAGTAGTAGTAGTAGTAGTAGTAGTAGTTTTTTTTTTTTTTTTGGTAAAGAGGGGACAAACCCTCATGGGCATCAGGGAAGATAGCTCTATGTGCCGGACTCTTACCGACTAAAAAAACCCTCTTTTCCGTTGGAATCCTACTTGGAACTACCTAAAAATAGGTAATACATCAATTAGGAAATCTGAGAACTTATAGTGTATTATATTTTTGTCTTTTTTTTTCTCTTTGCTTCCTTTATGCTCATTATCTCTGTGACCATTGATTGTATTAATTTCCAATTGTGCCGAGTCTGAGCCATAATATCAATCATATTATCTGTATGTAGCTCTATACTCAAACTCATGTAGATGTTTTCTCTCTGCCTTTGCCATCATTTTCAGGAAAATAAGGTATGTTCCACTGTATCCACATCATCACAATAGTCACACTGATCATTTTCTCGTACTCCGATCCTCTTTAAATAGGTATTAAAAGACTCGTGTCCTGTAAGTATCTGTGTCATATAATAATTTATATTCCTGTGTTTACATGCTATCCACTTGTCTATTTTTGGAATTAATCTTTTAGTCCATTGGGCCTTTTCAACATTTTGCTCCCAGGCCTGCTGCCACTTATTCATCATAATTTCTCGCCATTTTAATTTCGCCTCTTTTCTGTCACCTTCAACTTTAAATACATTTGCTCTTTCACGTATCTGTAGCTCAATAGGTAGAATACCAGTAATTACTTGTAACGCCACAGTAGACGCAGTCTTGTACTGCACTTGCGACCCTAAAAAGTATTTTTCTTTTTGACTTCTCCATTTTTTGTTTATATCTCTTGATTTCCAAAACTTCTTGCCATACCGGACAGCCATACAATAATATTGAATGCAGAACTCCACTCAGGACTAGCCTCTTGTAATATTGAGGTCCACTTATATTTGGCATAATTCTAGATTGTGCTTCAGTTTTTTCATATGCCTTTTTGGTCACTGCATTAATATGTTGTCCAAACTTTAAATGACTTCCCAAGACTATCCCCAAATATTTTAATGCATTAATTGGAGTTATTTTTGTACCTTTTATCTCAAAAGTAATACTTTCCAAATTTCTCTTTCCTTTCAGGATAACAGCTTCTGTCTTTTCAGGGGCCAACTGTAAATCATTTAATGTAAGCCACCTGTCGATTCTCTTCAGTGCCTCATTAGTTCTAAGAATAAGGTACTCTCCAGCTTGTGCTGCTGCTACTATAGCTAAATCATCAGCATAAGCTATAGCTCTAATATTTTCTCCAAGGTCAAGACCTAATATTCCGTCATAGGCAACGTTCCATAAAGTTGGTACAAGCACTGATCCCTGAGGAACTTCCATTTGCATATCTTTCTCTATGCCTGCAATACTGAGTTTTCTATTAGTAAAATAACTTTCAATAAAATTCACCGAGTATGTTGACCTTTCAACAATGTCGATCACTTTTTCCACAGCTTGTGCTGTTGACATTCCCCTTCTAAAGCCGAACTGGTATTCCGAAAAACCTCCCTTATCTTCTAACTCCTTCTCTAGACGTTCTCTTAGCAGAAATTCCAACAGCTTACCCATAGTGTCTAAAAGGCAAATTGGCCTAAATGCATTATTGGCCTCCAAAGGTTTTCTTTTTTCCATAGTAAATATACTCGTGCCATTTTCCATCTTACCGGGAATTCTTGTGTCCGCAACAAATTATTAAACGTTGCTAGTAAAAAATTAGGGACCATTTTGATCATTATTTTAACTGCCTTGGGTGGTATATTATCAGGCCCGGGTGCTTTTACAGATTCCATTCTTTCCCCTG
>CM060900.1:364631131-364691131 GCA_030762935.1 Hymenopus coronatus
GATGAAACTATGCATCCTTTGAAATAAAAATGTCATGAATTTCTTTGATTGATATGAAATGTTTATCATACACCCAAAACATAAAACATACACTGCAAATACAGTTTTAACAAACTATGTCAGCCTTGTTAAAGTAATATTTTTATTTATTATACTTAGTTAATTTTCATATTGTTGCACGAAATATCATTAGCCACTATTGTTCATAAATTTTAAAGTTTATCTTGGTGTGCAGACACAAACAAATTTTTGCTTAGGTATTTCTTAATTTCAATTACTTGAATAGAAATTGATGTTTCTATTTTCATGTTATTGTGTTTTTCATGTTTTTCTGATGAACCATTTCATGCATGACAATATTTAAATGTGTACCTTAAGCTATCATGAATATTTCAACTTATAACTATAGAGCTGTGGTCCAAGTTAAATTTTAGAAAATTAATTAAAAATGCAGAGAAAAGGAACTGAGAAAAATTGTGTTTAAAGTTTAACACATGCCTTATCTAAATGTTACAAGACCAATTAAAACACACTTCTGGATTAAAAATTGTTTATAGCATTATGGTACAGGCTATAGGTATGTTAAAGGTACAAAATATCAAAAACGAAACATTCCATACTTTTTACCAAATTTCACTGCATTAAAGCAGCTTATGACTATTGATGATATTTTCTTGTCACTGATGGCCTAAATTAATGCAATCAAGTATCAACATTCAACTATCCTGATACAAATAAATGTTCCATCACAATTTCCACTTTGCTTTTAAACTTGCATTGATCGTGCTATGAAGTTTTACTCACATATGTTTTAAAACAGATAACTGAAGAACTATTGGCATTATAAGTCAAGTATGCTCTCTAGCTGAGTTTATAATCTTGAACCACATTTAATTTCAATGTCAGGTTCTTTAGACACAAAGAGAATATTGCACTGTTGTGAGTATTTTACTAACAACTGGGGTTTTTCCTAGTAGCAGAAAGATAGTGTAGGAGCAGCAGTTCAGTTAGCATTACAATATATTGAGTTCCTTATGCTCTTTGAAAGCTAAATGATATGTTTTAGTATGTATAACATTTTAAAATAGCCTAAGATGTCAATCGCTATAAAAATTAAAGTTTGCCTGATACACACTATTAGTACAGCATATACCAAAAGACTGAATAGGCTTATTTTATAATATTGTGGTGTGAAAAGAAAGATTTACTTGCTGTTTTACCATCCGAGCTTTACAGTCCAATTAGAATTATTACAGAATTCTTGAGGATTGTCTGTAGATGATATACTCATGACACATCCAGTTTATAAATTTGCAAGTAGCAAAGATTTCAAAACAAGGTCAAAATGGTTATTGTGTCATAAGAAAGATTTACATTAAAACATGTTTAATCTGTTTTATAACATATACTTCACATTTCAACCAGAAGAGTATCACAGTAATCATAAGGATTGTCTGTGTGAGTAGAAAACTCATGCTACGACCAACTTTTTAGATTTACAAGTACTGAAAGTTTCAAAAGACCAAGGACTCTATTAAATAAATTATGGTCTCAAATGATAGACTTGCTTGCTGAAAACATGAATAATCTATTTTACTAACTAAACTTTACATTTCAAACAGCATAAATATGAAATCTCAAGGATTCCCTGTGTGAATAAAACACTAACAGCATGACAATCTTATAAATTTTCAGGTAGCGAGTTAAGTTGACTAACAGTGAGTGGGTCTTAGGTTGTACACTTTTAGCTCTGTTTTAAAGATACATTTTTTTTCCAACCAGGGCATGAAATGGCATATTGGAAGGTTAAGGCTGCGTAGACGCCTCAGTCCCAACTTTTTCAATGTAGCTCATGCAGACATACATTCATGTATCAGAAACAGAGACCCATGTAGAAGATATTTTAGATAGATTGTCTAAGTACTTTTAGATCCATTTTGCTGTGTATATAATTCCAAGAGTTCTTAATAATTACAGTATCTAACATGTAAAAAGAACAAGTAAAATCAAGCTGTATTGGACTACTACTGATTCCGTCAATGCTATTTGAGGCAGCAGGTATAGTGAAAAGCTAGTTACTTAGAGTAAAAGCTGTTATAAACAAGTATAGATGTAACATAACACCACAGAAGTAATTAAAACTATGTAATAAGACCGATTACATATGTGAACACAAATATATCACTAAAAGCCAGAACCAGCATATGATACAATGAATTCAAGCAACAATTGCCATTATTATTTTTTTATCACTAATGGTTCCTATATTTTAATCTAATGTATTATAATAAACCATTGCTACACTTATACATGCAACACTTCTTGTGTCATACAGTGAACTACATCATACCTAGTTACAGTGAAATTTTGAAAGAATCTCTTGGAGGATACTGCTAAACTATCTTCCTTCTTTAATTAAATTCATCAGAATGTATGAATAGTCATGCACGATTCCTCACTATAGAAAGCAGCCTAAGGAGTCAGCCCATTCAGAAGCATGAGGAGATTGGAACAACCATAGACACATCCTATAGCTTGTATTCTAACTGAAACCTGTTAAATCAGACTGTTCTAGCTTGGGTGCTTGCCAAAAGCACTGTGAGCAACTCTCAAGGTTTGGAAATGAAGTGGCAGGACAGTATTTGGTATGGCCTTTGCCCAGTGATGTATTCGCTATCACTCTCCCCCTCGAAGCCTGCTCCAAGTTTTATGATTGAGTATGCTCATGCTCTCCGGCTCAGATGAATTAAGTTGGAACAGCCTGTGTTAAACCATTAAATAACCTCACAATTATTAATCTCCAACAGTGGTGTATGTTATATTGCAACAAATGGGTAATTTTTGTTGTTTCAGTGATTATGAAACTCTACTAAATATCTAAAATATAATTAAATGCTTGACTGTTTCATTTTGTAACATATCGGAGAGTGGGATAATGAAAATAGTAATTATCAACTATAATATGTTTGAATATGCTTAGGAAAAATGAATGCAGTTGTTAAACAAAATGATGTCAGACAGGAAGCACTAAATGGACTTTAACTATACACAGCATTGTGTCTTTAAAATACCTCGACATGCAACATTTTACAAGTGCATATCTGATAGTTGATTGCACTTTACAAAGCACTCATATTCCTCAACCAGTCACACTGTGACATCCAATGAGTTGTTTTATGTTAAACACAATGTTTATCAGACAAATATGGAGGTACATATAGAATCAACATAGCAGAACTTTCCTTCTTTAGAGTACGCATATTAATTCCAGATGATATAACAAAAAGTTATGCAAAATGACCATACTTTGATGGAATAGGTGTTCAACACTTAGTAGGGTTGGATAATATCACTATATCTTAATAAATGATAATAATATTCAGTTTTTAAATGTTTCATTTTAAAATTGATACTCATCCTGTAAAGGGGCTCTAAAAGCAATACCAAATTACTGTGGCATGGCTTTGGCATTTTTCAGTATTAAAACTGTGGTGCATAAAATGATGACATAGACATTCTTATGCAGTTGGCTTCTAATTATGTTCACTTAAACCATTAACACTGCAAAGATTGTAAAGTGACAGAAGTCGAGGTTGAATGATGCACAGGTAAAATCCAGTCCAAGAGTAGTCTGCAAGTGCCAAAATACTGTACTGAGGTTGGAGATGATGGTTTGTTAACAATGACATCAATGACATAACAATCAAAATAAAGATCTTCTCCCATATGTTTAAGCAAAAACCTAGCCTGATGAATTTTGGAATTTCCGTCGATGACAACCCGCTCTACAAGTTCATCTATCAGCCACCAGAGAAAGGAGAAGAGTCCACAAAAAATACCAACAACAGGCCAGCTAGTCGAAATCTGTTGATAATGTAGGCAACATACGCCTTCGAAACATGTCCAGGTAATTAATTACTTAGTGAAGCAATTCAAGTATAAATTCGACTCGTTTTTCCAATGTGTAATTATGCTTCACTGTGTACCACTTCCAGTATTTTGATTCTTTTGATCATCTTAAAAGCAGCGTAACTAAATCTGTCTTAAATTTCTGGCTAGTTACAAATTATTGCATCAATGCAACAGGTATGGTGGTTTTGATTACATTAATCAGCTATCTAGAATGGAAATAACAACAATTTGGAACCCCTCCTTGCAAGACTCTTTCCATCCTGTCTAGAGTCATCTGAAAAACACAGGCTACCAACAATACTGTCTAAACTGGGGTTGCAAAAGCAAAAAGATCAATAAATAAATGAATAAAAATATATATAAACCAACAAAAATTATATATTGAAAAGAATCAAATATTTCTTTAAAGGTGGTAAACAGTGCATTTTATTTCCAAGAAGCTTCTCATCTGTTTTAACAATTTTCTAACAGTCAGAGACAGAAACAGAAAATGTTTTGGGATAAATTTGAGTTTGTCCTAAGAGGTAAAACCAAGACTTTTTTTTTTATATTTTTCCCACATTTTCTACTCTGAGTATGATAAGTGTGAAGCATATATCATATCATATTGTTTTACATTGCAAATTTTATATTCATTGCACCCAATAGTTTTAATAAAATATTCTGTAAAATTATGTATATAGGTACATTACATTTGCTCAGAAAATTAACTTTGTCAAGGTTGTTCAAATATCAAGTAAAGTATTTTATGTTGAATTTTAAATTATTTCAATATGGCTACACTTGGTAATGGGATATGGTTATAGCTATGCGTAAAAGTAGAGGTCAGACATACTGAAATTTCACTTTTAAGCAGGTAAAAAAGGAACCAAAATAAGCATAACCAGTACCTACCAACTAAATGGACCCAAAATTCAAAACATATCTTGGTCCTCTTTATCTCATAAGAAGCTTATATAAAGAATTTTAAAAGAGGTAAAGTTTACACAAGGACCTTTATGAACATTAATTGAAGGAACTGAAAATAATTCAGGTTCCTATTCAATTCACAGTTTTTAATCAAATGCAGCTTGTAGTATCTAAAAAAAAATATTCATCGTGTAGTGTGCAAACATCCATTTAACCTAACTAAAATAACTGAAGCACAAAACTCCTTTTGTTATACATTTCATTTCATTGACCTTATGATCATACATTTACAAAGGAGTGTGGACATAGGAGACTTATGAATTTATCTAGTATAATTAATAAATTACATAAGTTAAAATCCCATCTTGTCGGCATCATTCATAAAGGGGTTTCTGAGGGTTCGAAGTCAGGGCACATAAAGGAGAAATAGCGTCATAATTATATACATTCGTTTACTATGCTATATATATATATATCTTAATTTTTTATTATTATTATTATTATTATTATAGTACAACCTATGTGAGATGATTTGATGAACAGGCAGCTACCTGGTCTGCAAGATAAAAAGGATCCTGCCGCCATTAAGAGCTAGGGGCACACGATGGGCAGCTCTGGTTGCTGATGTTATGTAACAACTTCTTGTAAATATAGTTGCACCAGCATCTTAAACTGAAATCAGTTAGGGTGTAGTTAGTTGCACATTGTCTTTTTCTTAAAATAATTTTGTTTCCAAAATTCTTATCGCACTACCTCATTCATTAATGTCCACAAGACTTGGAAAAATCTAGAGACATGTATTTGCCTCTAATTAGGTGAAGAAAATTGCAGAATTTGCAGCAAGGTATGTTGGTGCTAATGACTTCAAAGATGATGGCTAAAAAATTTAATTTGTGTGTGGCTTCTTAAGAAGTGAGCTACATGCAACATCCACTCATTTTCTGCATTATCTTCATAAATATTCACAGTAGTAGTGTGTTAATAATAATATCTTAAAATATTAATATGTATACATACGTATGTATGAAATATAAGCAGGAAAAGTTTCAAGACAGTTCTTAGTTTTTAAAGCAATAGGGTTTTATGTCACATTCAATTTAAAACTACGTTTTGGGAATTAGAACCTATTCACTCCAGAACTAAGCTGTAGTACAATACAGAATTGTTTGTATGTATTTGCAATATGTATTCCACATTTCCATATCTTTATATTTTTGTTTATAATATCCTTTGAATTAAAATATAGAGAACTTAAAGTTAATTCCTGTTATTCTAACTATTTTCCAGCATAGAATAAAAGAAAGTTTTGTTTTTTGGAGAGGGTGTATGCATACTAGTACATATATGCATTGGGGATTATTCAATACTTCTCTTAAAGTATGATCAACAACAAAGCATGAACAACACACACACACACACACACACACACACACACACACACACACACAAACACACACACACAAACACACACACACACACACACACACACACACACCCACAGACAGACCTTTTTTCTAAAAAGCTGATATGTTCCATCCACATGCTTATTCCTCACATGAAGATTAAATGGATAGAAATCAAATCCTTGTACTATCTTGTTTAATACTCAAAGAGATGTATAGCTTCAAAATGCTGGTTAACTCGATGGGTCTCATCTGGCAACACATGTTGCAGTCTATCAATGAACATAAATGCACCATATATGTAGCTTAATATATAATTTAGTACATATATATATATATATATATATATATATATATAAATGCACCATATATGTAGCTTAATATATAATTTAGTACATATATATATAAATGCACCATATATGTAGCTTAATATATATTTAGTACATATATATATACACACACACACATACATATCCATAGACAGCTTCTTAGTTTACTCTGAAGTATCTTATTTAAATATAGACAATATAATTTTCTGTGTACACATAATAGCTCTCACAAAAATTATGTGCTGTCTGGGTAATAAACTCATCTTGAATTTTTGAGACCGTCCTGCATTTTGAGACTTTTAGCTTGTCCTACATTGGAATGCAGTTATGCCCAAAAAGAGTTATTTCATTGTTTTTCTGTTTTTAACTCAAAAACTAGGTATTGAATAATTAACTTTTGTAATCCATAATTATATGCTGGGTTTGTTACCATTTATGTGATAGGATTTACTGTCAGTGTTTATGACAAAGGTTTTGCCATTTCTTCTGCTTCTATTTTCCACTCTCTGAGAAGCTCCAATGTTTGAATTTGTGCCGTAAGTGTGGTATTCTAAAATTTTGTGTTTAACTTTTCATAATTGAAAAATATAAAATGAAATACTTATAATAAAATAAGTTCTAAGCTTATAAGGAAAGATATGATGAATTTTCATCCTGCAAGATCCTAGAATGTCTCTCCTATTTTTCATTAATGTCCAAGGCTCCCACATAAATACTGGCCACCTTGACAATTAAAGGTGACATGCCCGCTAAACAAAAATTAACCAATATTCACAAAGTCCTATATAGTTTTACAATAATGGGGAAATTGCAGCAAACATGTAAGAGAACGAAATATAAAATTAACTGTGCACATAGTAAAATGTTGTGCCTGCTACTTTAATGCTTTTATTATAACAGCCTTCCAGCACTCCAATATGCATTGTCACCCCCCCTCACCTTTACAGGCTGTCCTGCTCTTGTACCATGCTCCGCATTATGGAGGTTGTCACTGCAGCTCTCTGATAGTTTTGTTACACATGGTGTTTGTAATAAATTACGTTTATCGGGAAGATTTAATCTTTGAATGCGTGGAGATTGGGGATGAGGGTTACGCTAATTATACTAAAATGATAACACCGTAAATTTACGTACACTATTTCTTTAATGGTGAAAAGAAAAGCATTTTAAAATGTTGACACCTGAATAATAACATGTTGCTATGCAAATGATACAAAGGACAATAGATATTTACAAAGAATAAATATAGCTTGTATCACTCCTGAATGTGACAGAGTACTCTACCACAGGGACAATTATTTAAATTTAACAATTGCAGGCAAATTTTCATAGCATCAAATTATTATGGCTTTAATAAACTAGTAACATCACTATTACGGTATCTACCAATACAGGCCTTAAAATTTTTGTTTTCAACCTATAACTTAGAATACACGTAAGTAAAGAATATTTCGTTAAATCCAAATAATCATACTTAAGAACATCAATAATATGCTGGCAATATTAATATATTTCTAATCCAGTAGAGTAATGTGAGTGAAAGATCCATGAAAAATTGTTAGGCTAGAACAACGCTCACTGAGTAAACTCGTTCCCAATTTGGAACACTGTGAAATAAGAATCTCAACATAAACTTAAAATATATCACTCAAGGAAAGCATACTGATAGTTTTATATATTTTATTTTAAAAATAGGTTTAGCATTGCAATTACTTAGCGACACAGCTACCTTTTATGCTCCTGAAGTCAAAGCATTCTTCCTCAGCTTCAGAAAAAATGAACAAATCTCCTGTGAATTTTCTTGACACTTCGACAGTTGCTCAATAATAGTCTAGCATTTTCTGCATATTATAGCTGGGTGGTAGTGGAAAACATTGCCTAAGATCATAAGTGGGTCTAGCAAATGTCTAAGGAATTGTCTCCTCTTGTACTTCAACATCTTAAATTAAAGTTACTTTGACACTAAGGACTTAGGGTCCGCTTTGCAAACACCCATACAAATAAAGTATTTGTGTTAAAACCTAAGATAGTTATGCATTTTAAAATAACATTATGTACCATTGTGAAGGTCACTTTTAGGTGTGTGTCTTTGCAAAATAAATTGAAGTTTCAGCATGTTACTGTTCTTTTGCAAATGGCTCAAATATATATGACAGTGCATTAGACTCATAATAGTGTAATTCAAAATAATTTAAATTTTAATACACTTCAAGGTGAATATGTTGATTTTTCTTATACAGAATAGCATTATCCAGCTATTCATTGAAAGCAAAAGCCTTTAAGCAAAAATATTTGCATGATCCAAGTTCTTAAAGAAATATGGATTTAAATACTGCTTATAATTTAAAATTAATTATTAGATCTTAATACAACAATATTAATGAATTTTAAAAATAGGTGTATAGAAACTTATTGAAACCGTTATAAGAAACTGTTACAGACGAAGTGATTTATTTAGAATTAGAAGCACCCAAAGATATTTCTCCTTCTGTGCATTATTTTAGGAGTTTATCCATCACCTGAGTGCATCTAGCCACCCTCATCACTCCCTATTGTTTTATCTCCACTTGAAAGAATATTAAAGCTGCATGCAACAAAAGTTGAGAAAAACAGTAATTCTTGTTGGCAATTGTACCAAAATTGCTCCATATTAAGTAAATGCAGAAGAATGTTATTTTTTTTTTTTTTCGTATAGGCAGATGCTGATAATGGAATTGATGATTGCAGAGACGATTTAAGTCCATAATGTCCAATTTTGATATAACTGAATAAAGAAAGAGGCAGAAAAACTGTCTGGTGTATCGTAAGTTGTGTCAATATGGCTTTATGATGATGATGATTATTATTATTATTGTTGTTGTTGTTGTAGTTGTTGTTGGTGGTGGTGGTGGCGGTGGTGGAGTTTTTTTTTAACTTGGAGAGGAAATGTCAATTATGCCAGTCTCACTGGCAAGTGTGGACATCCACTAAAACCCCTCCAATATACCTCGCAGCACTACGGAACCATCTCTCGGTATTACTTCGTAGTGCTGCTTCCTTTATTCATTACTAAGAGTATTATTCTTCATTCATTTTCTTACCCTTTAGGACGCCTGCAATCATTTCTTGTAATATACATAATTTTGGTTTACTTTCCAGCATTATTTGGATTATATTATCCGTATTTATGGCTTGATTGATGTTTCCCATAGTCCTTTCTCTAATTTCCGTCCATTGCTGGCATTTTAATATTGTATTTTCTGGAGTATTACTTTATCTACAATATCGGCAGTTTGGGCTGATTACTAGCCTCATTTTAAATAGATATGCTTGAAAATGTCCGTGTCCGGACAGGAATTGTATCAAATAAAAACGAACTTCTCCTTGGTTTCTATTTACCCATGGTTTTATCTGTGGCACATGTCTTTTTGTCCACTGGGCTTCTGTGCTTTCTGTTTCCCATTTATTTTGCCACGTTTCCATGGTAGTTTCCCTTATGAATTTCTTTTCAGTTATGTTGGAATTCCTGCTGTATGTGACCTCACTTGCCAATAAATGTATAGACATAGCACCTGATATAACATGTAGTATTCTAGTAGAAATGGTTCTATATGCACTAACCACTCTAATAAGAATCTTCCGCTGGGGTCGTTCAGCAATCCTTCTGCAGGTTTGTTTCTCTAACCGGGTGTTCCAAAAAGCCGCACAGTATAATATTATAGGGTTCACCACACTTGCGAATACTTTCCTTTTTCCAGATAAATATTAGGTATAAGCCGTCCCAGAGACGCATCTGCCTTTTCCGCCTTTCCTGTTACATGTTTTATATGTGTATACATATTCATGTTGTGTCCAATTTGGATACTCAAATATTTCGCCTGTTTTAAGATCTTACTATTTGGTTACAGAGGGTAATATTTATTTCTTTAATTGTTCGTCTCCCCTCGAGGATAACTATCTCACTTTTTTCAGGAGCTAATATCATCCCCTTTTCCATCATCTAAATGTCAGTTTTATTCATGGACCATGACAGATCGTCTGCATATCAAATAGTTTTAACGCCTAGCTTTAACATACCATCATAATAAATGCTCTACAGAGTAGGGCCTAAGAAAGATCCTAGCGGTAGGTATGCCGCAACTCATGTCCAACCAAATTCTTGCTCATATCAATATCTGTCTATCTTCCAGATAGCTGCATATAAGCTTTATTAGGTACGGTGCTGCCGCCCTTTTTTAATTCCCTTATTATTCCCTTCCATGGAGCTGAATCAAATGAATTTTTAACATCTAAAGTAACAATCCCAGCAAATGGTTTATTCATATGTGTTATTTCTGATTTTAACATTATAGTTATTGAATCTAAATCATTAAGTGTTGATAGGCCGTTCCTGAAGCCAAATTGCGTTTATGCAAATCTCTCCCTTTTTTCAATCTCATCTACGAGTCTTTTATTGATAATTTGCTCAAAGAGCTTCCCTATTACATTTATTTGTCAGATTGGTCTATATGTAATACTTCCATTCCCCTATATTTGGTTTTTCAATTAATATCAGCTTTGCTGTTTTCCACTCTTTTGGGAAAATTCCCTTAAAAATCAGTCAGTTCAATACATTATCAAATATATCACATTTTTCTTCTGCAATATACTTTATGACTTCTAGAGGGATTCCATCAGTCCCCGATGTTTTTCCTACTTTAACTCGTTGTGCAGCGTCTAATACTTCCTTTCTTTGGCACTCAGGTATTCTCTATTAACTTTTACTTCTGCCCATATATTTATTTGATGCTCTGGAAACAATGCTTTTGCAATCTTTAATTGTTCTTCAATTGTAATTTGTATTGGTGATCTAGTATCAATCTTCCCGGTTACTGTTTTATATCCAGTACCCCAGGTGTCATCATCAATATTGGTGCATGGTGGTGGTGGTGGAGGTATTCGTCGTCGTCGTCGTCGTCGTAGTAGTAGTAGTAGTAGTAGTAGTAGTAGTAGTAGTAGGAGGAGGAGGAGGAGGAGGAGGAGGAGGAGGAGGATCAGGAGGATCAGGAGCAGGAGCAAGAGGAGGAGGTGTAGGAGTAATAATTAGCCGCAAATTAAGTTTAAAAACTTATCTACTCTTAAAGTACACTCTTTAATATAAATATCTCTTTCGTTACTTCCAATCTCAATATTCAAAACTGAAATACCTTCTCCAGCATTGGCAGTCATTACTCTGCAATATCTTAGGGAAATTTGTTAACGTAACCTGTCATTTATATATATATATATATATATATATATTCTTTTTTTCTTTGCTACAGGCTGTTGAGTTTTCAACACCGAAAAATGTAACATACTAAGAATACGAAAACATATTTTATAGCACTGGATTTAATATAGAGTATATATAATAAATTCTACTGTCAAACTGTGACTTGAAAAATATAGATAACATGTGACATTTTAGAACATTTGGATTGGCGATACTGACTGAATTTCAAAGTTGATTTTCCTGTGCTCTTTTGGGTGGAAGAGCAACTTTTTTACTACTAAACACGATCATAGAAAGCAACAAAAGCAACAAAAGCAACCATTGGTATTTCTTCCAGTATCTAGCTAAAAAAAAGGGCAATTTTTCATGCAACGTTTCACAAATTTGTAATAATGAGACTCACTATTATTGAGAGGCAAGAAATCAAAAGCTACCTATGAAAAAGGTTTGAGAAGTAAACTTCCTGAACACATCTTATATGTAATTTACATGCAAAGTATGTAGTGCAATAAACTGTATTCTATACAAAGTAAAAGAAATATTTATAGATTTTTATTTTCTAAGTATATGAATTCATTCCTTATACTCTGACAAACAAAAATTATGTTCATCCTTGCTTCCCAATTCTTTCAATATTAGTAATTTACCACTAATATTTGGAACATTATTACATTAACTTGGTTGCTAATCATACTGTAGAACTCAGCATTACTTTAAACTATTACATATACTTAAATGTATTTAACAAAATTAGTCACTTTATTCTGTGTAGAAAATGGCTGTTGCTTTCTTATTTGTTTCTAATGATAAGAATTATTTTCTCTTAACGGAAGATGAGATATAATAATTTAGTCCCAGTTGGGCTGCAAACCAGCTTCCAAAATATTAATGTCACCTCGACTCCGAAATTCTGTTATTATAAATTTAAAAACATTAACAGACACTACACATTCACATAGTCTGGTCAGCAATTGTCACATATTTGATCATTTGTTTTTGTAAGTGAGTAAGAAGTAAATACTGGCTTCTGTGGGTATACAACGTCTGTGAGTATTTGAACAAAACACCAATTAGAAAATGCTCTCTCCAGTTGGATGTACAGATGAAACTATTAGCGCTATAACTTAAGAGGCAAAACCGATAATCAAATGGTGCCTGTTAGCAAAGACCCAGCACGTTTTGGAAAATACGAGTACAACAGCCTTGCCGAAAAGTTGACAAATATTCTTGTCTTTTCGTGATAGTGTTGAAAGCTTACAAGTCATTCTGAATCCGCAGTTTGCAATATAAATTGTCACAACGTTCTTCTGTCATTGCTATTGTGTATGAAGCACATTCGCTGTCAGACTGTATATATTTAGAGACTGTTATTTTTGTTTCTCAATAAGCAGCAGCATGACCATCAGATAACTATAGAACCAAGCACATTTCTACTGCAATAACAACTATAATTTTTAACTTCTGACAAGAGCTGGTTCACGCGATCTGAGAGTGCAATGGTTTGATTTACATGAAAATATTTTTCTTCAAATACGTACGATTGCTTTTATTGATACTGAATTTTTATGAACTTAACCATTAGCTGCCCTTTTACACATTACCAATTGAGATACAGGTGTCTTGTTGAGCCTCCAGTGCGATTCACAATAAGACCTACAATTAGGTAAAGCTTGGTGCTGCTAATCTGATTTTTAATTCCTCTAGTCCATATTAGCAATGTATATAGTGGATAGAGAAGGTATTGTATTTTACCCGAAAATCTGATGTCGAGATTTTGCCAGAAATATATGTTTTGACGTTCCCCGAGTCCGGAAAGGTCGTGGACAGCAGCTCAAAAACGAAAATTCCGTTAAATACCAAACTAGGCATTTTAGTTTAGTATCTTCCAAGGATACGACACGAAGATTTTCCAGAAAATCCCTCACCGCCAACTATCCTTTACATGGAAAACTTTTCGAAAATTCTCATTTTCTCCAAAATTTGATTAAAATGTCGTATATTAAAGATATTTACATCACAATATGTATATCTTGAATTTTATGGGAATATCCTCTAAAGACTTCTTTATTTGGGATGAATTTTTGCTGAATTCTGCATAACTGGTAAACCGTGAGAGATAGACAAAGACTTACGACAGAAAAAATGTAGATCTCGTTAAAGGACACAACTTAAGTAATATAAGCTTTTTTTGTAGAACTAGCCGTTTCTGAGATGCTACTTGTTATTGATATCAGTTTTAAAATACTTACACTTTTATCAATCGGGAGCATATAAAGCGTACCGATCCTCAATTGTTTCACATAGTGGCGCTCTTTTAAAGGATTTGACTATTGCTTTAGATCTTATTTCGCTTCCACTTAAAATGAAGCAAGCGATAAGAACAAATGTGCTAACATTTATTTCGATTATCATGGTGTAGATAAACGAATAATCTTTGGTAAGAATAGCATTATTTGAAACACTAGAGAAAGTTATGTGAATGGAACACATCAGATTTTTTAAAATCGTTCATATCTGATATAGTACTTTTAATGAGGTGTTTGTTGGTAGAAAATCTTTAGCCAATATATTTGCAGTTTACAAGGTACATACATATAGGTAGAACCCACCTAATTATTGGAACTTGCTCATTTTTACCGTTACTTGCATTATGATACACAGTAGGTATGCTGTTCCTGTTACACTGTGTGTTTGCTTTTTCAAATGCTTTCTTTGCTATATGACAATTTTGTTCCTTTCTTTGAAACACCTAATATACTGAAAACCTTCAGAAACATGTCCTGGTTTTCCCAGTACTTACATCATAATTATTTGTTTTATTGGAAAAAAAAAATCATGCCGAAAAATGCATTTCCATTGCCTCTACCCTCAAACTTTTGTCCTACACACGACTGAATTGAAAGAAACAATAACTTCACATTAATTGAACTAATAGGTAATTATAAATCCCGGGACTTAAGTACTTGCGTGATTTGTAAGTTGCCACGAGGTGTGGCATCCCAAAATGATTTGAAATCTCTTTGTGATTTACCGGGAAAAACGCGGCTGTGTTGGAGAATTTAGTGGCGTGCCGGCATGTTGCCATGGTAGATCGTTGGTCATAGCAACTGGACGGAAACTAGGAGATTCATGATTCCGATTCCGGCTATGGCAATGCATTTTTCGGTCTCACTCTACCTCCCCAACTTCTGTTCTACATTTACTTATTGTCGTTTCTTAAGCCAATTCCACTAATTACTTAGCTGCTGCAGCATAGCCTATTTGTATTGTTTGCTATAAATTGGCAAGGGTTTTCTCTGCGGTATAGAGAAAATACTGCTTACTCAATAGCATTCTCAACGAATTTTTTGCAAATATTTAGCAATTTATGAAATTAAATTACCTTCCAAAGTAATTTATACTCAGAGAGAATAGGGCTCTACAATGGTGTAAAAATTACAAAAGTGATTTATGAACTCCCTCTGCACATACATACATACATACATACATACATACATACATACATACATACATACATACATACATACATACATACATACATACATACATACATACATACATACATACATACATACATACATACATACATACATACATACATACATACATACATACATACATACATACATACATACATACATACATACATACATACATACATACATACATACATACATACATACATACATACATACATACATACATACATACATACATACATACATACATACATACATACATACATACATACATACATACATACATACATACATACATACATACATACATACATACATACATACATACATACATACATACATACATACATACATACATACATACATACATACATACATACATACATACATACATACATACATACATACATACATACATACATACATACATACATACATACATACATACATACATACATACATACATACATACCCACATACATATTACAAATATACGTACATACATGATACATACATATTACAATTATACGTAGATGCAATGCGTATATGCATAAATGCATTCACCTGTTCACACACATACATTTTCACTCTGTAGTATTGTGTGTATATAATATGTTATTAGACATCGAATAACCAAAAAAAACACGATCACACAGACATTACTTTTCGATTGATACAACATATTTCTAAACATTGAAAGTGATGTACGAATACCCATAAACATTTGGGAAGTATTAGAAAAATATAACTTGGCATGAATAAACAAATGAAGCATAAATATATATAATAGTATCCCTACTTTTATATAGAAAAATAATAATTATGGACAGAGTAAGGGAACAAATAAACAATCAAGGTCATTTTCAGTAATACTGTACATCAGAGCAATGAATATTTAAATGACAGGGCAAACAACTTTCGAAAGAGATGTCATTTATTCCTAAAATGGAAAGAAATTTATGTCCTTATGTTTTGTGAACCCATGTTGGTTTAAAAATTGCTGTTTAAAGGAAATATGGAATATAAATTCTAAAAACTGATGTTTCCATACACATAGCTTTCTCTAGCTGTTCTTACAGAGTCATCTACTCTAGATAAATATTAGCAGAGTTTGACTTATTACCTACTTCCTTGTAAGTAGAAAGGAAATAAGGGAATACATTAGGCTAGATCTGGTTGCTACGTGAAAAAATAGTGGTTCGTTTCCCTTTGCATGGTCCCGTTTGAGAAAAGTAAATTAGTTTAAAATTGAAACCAAACAATGAATATCTCGAAAACGGTCAACTGTATAAGGAAAACGTTTATGATATAAATTATGTGTTCTAATGAGTTAATATTTTTTTTTGGAGTAAGTTTTTGTCTATGTCTTACTGTTTAACCGTTATGCAAAATTCTGTAAAACTCAAACTATTTCCCAAAAATTCAAAATATACATTTTATTTGTGATATGAATGTCTTTAATATACAATATTTTAATCATACCCGTTAGAGCCATTTTTGGGAAAATCAAAATTTTCGAGAAATGTTCCATGGAAAGGGTAGTTGTCGGTGACGAAATCTTCTTGAAAATCCTTGTGTTACATTCCTGGAAAATAATTCAACATAAATACCAAGTTTGGTATTTAACCGACTTTTCGTTTTTAACTATGCTGTCTAGACACACAGACAGACACACGCACGGATCTTTTTCTAAAAGGCTTTTTTCGGACTCAAGGGACCTAAAAACACATATTTCCGATTAAATTTGGGTTCCCAGTTTTTGGGTGGAATACAATACCCTTTTAAATCCACTATGTACATTGTATGTACTTATTGACTAGAAAAAGTAAAAATATCATCATATATTCTTCATTCAGAAATGTTTACTACTATGCAACTTCTACAAACTTTTCTTACGAAACTTGTTCTTTCTTTCTTTCTTCCTTTATTTCCTTCTTTCTTTCCGTCTTTCTTTCTTTATTCTTTCTTTCTTTCTCTCTTTCTTCCTTCATTCATTCCTTCTAACTTTCGTTACAAATGGACCAATAAGACCACTTGGCCAATAGGCGCCCAAAGCATTTTTACTTTCTTTACTTTGTCCATAGTACAGAGGTAGAGAAGGTATTGCTTTACACCTAAAATTTGATACCGGGATTCACTTGAAGTACATAATTTAGAGGCCCCTGTACCCCCAAAAACCATTTTTATAAAAAGACCGCGCAGGAGCGCGCGCGCGTGTGTGTATGTGTGTGTGTGTGTGAGTGAGTGTGTCCGTATGTGTGTGTGTGAGTGAGTGTGTCCGTATGTGTGTCTGTGAACAACGTATGTCAAAAACGAAAAGTCTGTTAAATACCAAACTTGATAATCAAGTTCAGTATCCTCCAAGAATGCGACACGCCGATTTTTAAGAGAATTCCTGCACCCCTAGGTACACTTTACATGGAAAACTTTCGAAATTTTAATTTTCTCAAAAATATTTTCAATTATTTCGATTAAAAGTTAAAAATACATGAAAAATAAAATGTTTCTCTTGGATTTCCAGGAAATAGTCTGGGAAGACCTCTTTATTCTAGTGACTTTTGCATAACTGCCTAACCGTAGGAGGCAGAAACAACTTATTAAACAAAAGAATATAGATCTCATTAAAACACACAACATCATTTTGGAGATTTAACCATGTCCGAGGTATTCTTTTTATTGGTTTGAATTTTATAATACTTAATTTTTTTTCTTTAACGGGAATTTAACATTCCTGTTTATTTTGCTTTACTCATGGCCATGCATAGAGAATCGAATTTCAATCTCATAGCAATCAGGTTTTTAAAAAAGGTTTGACTATCTTTTTGCCTAGTGTAATCCCTTATTTTCTTTCTACTTATAAGGAACTGAAGTTTATTCTGCTAATGTATATCTTGATTAGGGTGAAATAGATAGAAGAATAAGCTTATGTAAAAATAGCTTGTTTCAGAATAGGTATAGACAGTCATGTCAATGAAACATATTAGATTTGTTCTATCTAACTCACGTTAAAACAAATAAGCTTTTGCAGATAGTTTCATTGTACATTTCACCGTAGGTAGAAGGGGGATATAGGATTTCTAATCGAATCAGACGTTTAACAGAGGACCACTATATGCTGGGCTTACACTTCTGTACTCTTTCCAAGACAACTGAATAACAACAGCACTTAAAAAATGACCAAGCTACTAAACGTTCAAACATATAACAATGAGCATATAGAAAAAGGCTGATGCTTCAAAAATGTATTTGAATTAAACTGTGTTCTTAAAGATATCTCATATTTCTTGTCTGTCTCTTAAGATTTTTTTTAGCTATACAAATTTACGCAAACTTCTTTTTCAATGAAAACAACTTAGGAAGCAGTTTCCTGATAACTTAGAGTAACCAGACTTCCGGATTTCAATGAGCATTTTCTGCTTTTTTAGTATGTATATTGCGGGTGTTCGAGCGGCTTTTTACTCTAATGCCAAAATGTCCGGATTTCTGTCTTTCAACAAATTCATGTATCAAATCTTGAAATATGGTATCTATGATAACATTCGACGATGAAAAATGTGCTTTCTCTCCATATATCTTTAAAAATGGCATATTTTAAAAGGAGTTTTGCTGTTCGTAGGTGAATGGAGCTGCCACTGATATTATCCTTGTAATGCGATTACTGGAGGTGCCTAAGGAAATCCTGATTAATCGTGTTAATGCAAGAATAGATATTATGTAAACTACCTTTTTATAGAGGCCATTACGTACAATATATGAGGCAGAGAAGAACATGGCTAAGGTTAAAATATGAAAACATTTACAGATGCACCTGCCTTTCAAACGGTTTTTATGAAGCATAAAAGCGGGAAACGAATAAGAATGCTAGCAAACATCTTCTAATTACACATACTTAATCCTCGATTAACTGAAAATTCATAGATCCATTCTGATAAAAGCACATAGAGCTATAAAATATATTAAATACGAACAAATACATACATCTGGTACATTATTTACCTTATTAAAACAATGAAAATGTATTAAATACATGATCCAACTCGAAAAACACTGAAACACTATGAAATGGCAAGGCTTAAGTCACATGACTTTCCAATAGGTCCGTGCTGCCGGGATAAATAGAGTAGGTCTTGATTGCGCTAGTTTGCTCCGAGTCGAGTAGATCAGCAACTCTTAGTGAAACTAGCTATCAAAATTGAGAGGAACGTAGGAAGGCAAGCAAAATGTGCTTATCCTTAATCGGACTTATAAGTATGTATCTGATTGAAGGCATGCAGCAAGCTACATTTAACGGGGTATCTTCGAGCTCTACTTCTAACTATAGCTGTATTAAGTTCGGCAAAAGCTTTTTAAGAAGTTATGAAAAGAGACGGTCTGAAATGAGCTGCGGTCGACTCTTTAAATGTAAACACTATGCTGCAAACTTCCGCAACACATACAACGGGAGTCGTCATGCAAAGCGTTGTGGTGCAGTTGTGTCCGTGAAGAAAACAAAAACCGAGCCTACCAGGTACCAGCTCTTGACTATAATGGGGGAACATAAATAATTTTAGCAAGGACATGAAGTGTTACCTGCATGAGGCTAAACAAAGGATTATATAATCTGTTCAAAAAGGGCCGTGAAGATTAACCTGCAAGTAGAGTGTCAATTTGTAAATAGTGCTGGAGAAACTTTTGATAAGACCTTTTAAACCAGGAATCAGGTTGTGTTTCTAGAAACCGATTTAGAGGTGAAGTTCAAGAAATTATCTATTGAAAAGGAGAAATCACATTAATGGAAGCAACTGGACTATGTTTGCTGTGGAGGCGGTAGCTTGTGAATTAACAAGTATAACTAACTCCCTTCGCGGATGCAGTTATATTCCTTTACCTGCATCTATAGGAACAACAAAAGCAAACATTAACCCCCTGAACTATCATGATGAGAAATTCTTTTTATATGCCATTCTCGCAAAATTCGTCAATTAGAATACTTAGCATGTCAGCAAATACAAGAAGCCGGAAGATAAATAGGACTTCTCGTGTATCATATTTCTTACGCTATTACCTGAAATTCCAACATGAGAGAGAGAGAGAGAGAGAGAGAGAAACAATATATCAATGAACATGTTTGGACTGGATGAAAATCAGCAAGTGTATCCAATAAAGGTTGTGGAACGAGAACTGCTAGATCATCACGACTTTCTTCTGCTAAGTGATGGAAATGGTAGGCGACATTATACATACATCAAGAGCTTTGAGAAGCTTATTCGAAAAGAAAAAAACAAGTGTACACCAGTAAACGCTGTTTCTCTCATTTAGAAGATCGCTTAGGGCGAAGTAGAATGGAAAATTTAATGGAGCATGCTGCTATCTGCAATTATCATGTTGTCGCTAGGATAGTTAAGGAAACATCTATTGTTCAGTTGAAAAATGTGGAAAGGATACTGAAACTTCCGTATGTAATCTATGCAGATTTTGAGAGTATTCTGAGTCCTATTTACTCATGCGCGTCTAATTAAAAAGCGTCCTAAACAACGCCCTATCAAAAGCGTTCCCCCTAAGAGTGTCGCTGTCTACGTCAAACCAGCTCCATCTGTAGAACAACTAGAGAATAATCTTCCTACTGCGTCTTATGTATACAGAAGCTATGATGTTGCTGAGAAATTTATGGGTTATTTAATATCCCTTGTAAAACAGGATAGTAGTATAAACAAGTTTGCTAAACCTCTGAAACTAGCGGATGAACAACAGGAGGATTTCGAGTCTTCTACCGAATGCTACTTGTGTAATAAAAATTCACTAAAGAGAACTGAATGGTTAGCGATCATGACCATTTGATTGGTGAATATCCAGGAAGTCTCCATAATAAATGCAATCTAGCCTGTAAAACACCAAACTATATCCCAGTCTTCATGCACAACTTAAGCGGATAATATTCTCATTTCATTGTTAAACCCTAGATTGTACAAGTGAAAGAGTGGAGGTTATTCCATGCTCAGAACAAAAAGTATATGTCATTCTCGAAGCATGTTCGAGACATTATGCTTAGGGTTTTCAATACATGCCGCTTCCTAAGTTCAAGCTTGGACAAACTAACAAAAAGTATAACGTCGTTTCCTGAGACATATAAGTACTTTGCAGAAGAGAAGATTGGTTTGGTGACGCGAAAAGGAGTATTTCCCTACGATTAGATCACGTCTTGGTATGTTTTGAAAGAAACATGCTTGCCTCCTAAGGAAGCGTTCTACAATAAATTAAATGAGAACAAAATCAATGATCAAGACCATCATCATGCTGAAAATGAACGGGGGTAGTTTGATATCCGAAATCTAGAAGAATACAGTGACCTCTACTTAAGCTCTGATGTACTTCTTCTCACCGATGCATTTGAAGCATTCAGAGAGCAAACCTTCAATGCACATAAAATCAATCCTGCTCATTACTTTATACCTCCAGGGCTAACCTGGGATGCTATGCTCCTGTATACAGGAATTGGGCTAAAATTATAATTGGATTATGAGCAGCCTCTAATGGTGGAATCTAGCATAAGAGGAGGATCATGTCAGGTTTCTCATCGGTATGCACAAGCTAATAATGCCTGTATGGAGAATTCAACCCTAATAAACCAGCTCATTTTATTACACACGAAGACGCAAGTAATCAAAATGGCTGGACAATTCAGTATCCACTGCCTTATGGAGGATTTCAGTGGGTTTCTCCTGACAGTATTAATATAAAACGCTAAAAAAGATAATCCGTTTGGATATATGTTCGAAATTCAGTAGATTATCATACAGAGCTCCATGATCTTCATAACGAATGAAACGAGTGTATGAAACTTAAGAATTCAATTAAACAAACAAATTGCACACCTTAGAAGCAGGAAGAAGTATTTTGTACATTACATGGTGTTAAAACAAGCTCTCTCTCTCTCTGTCTCTTTCTTTCTCTCACACACGCACATATCCATCGAGTGCTACAATTTCGACAATCGTGATCCTTATAGCCCAACATAGCTTTTAATAACAATTTGCAGCAACAGGCTAGAAATAACTTTGAAAACGACCTGTGCAAGCTCTTCAACATGCTATATTGGGAAAAACCATGGAGAATGTACGAAATAGAAAGGATAAACGCCTTGTGACAAACGAGAAAATGTTGGGGAAGTTGATTGCTAAACCTACATTGATCGATAGAAGCATATATGGACCTTGCCTGGCAGCTATTTATTTGATATCACGACATATTATATGTAACAAGCAATATACATCGGAATGGGCCTACTGGATAAATAAAAATCTCTCATGCACCCCTACAAATATAATGTGTTATTGACATATTATACAATTGAAAACCTGAAGCTTATGTCATGGAAACGGATTCCTTCATTCATCGAGTCACGACGGCTGAGGTATACCACGACAAAGTACTATTTGTAGAACATTTAGATACATCTGATTACCCCGCAAGCAATATGTGTCACTCCACACAAAACAAAAAAGTGCTGAGAAAGTTTAAAGATGAAGCTAGCGGAAAAATTATTCAACGATTTGTCGGACTGAGACCTAAGATGTATGTTCTCAATATTGATAGAGGGAGGATAAAAAAGATTAAAGGCATAAAACGAAGCGTCATTAAGTAGTACATCCTATTTGATAGCTATGTAAGTTGACTAAAAATTAAATAATAAAAACTCCAATGAATGTGATCATGTTACAACTGCACGGCGCCTCCACAGAAAAGGCAACAGAATCGCTCTTTCGCCTCATGATGATAAAAGTGTGATTGCTGATGATGGAATATCTATCAATGGTTATGGATGTTAAAAAGTTGTGAAAGTATCATGAGAGAATGCTACATAAATTGCTCATCAATGGTCGCGTGGAAAGAAAAACGAAAATTACACTAAAAACACTCCAATGCAACTAGCAAAAGAATACAAGGAGAGAAAAATTTGAAGAATAGCCACGAGAGAAGTTGGAAACTCTGCCTTAGAATACATTTCTAAGTCAGTCTCAAGTCCGAGTAGAAGAGGAGAGGTGCGTAACCTCTAATGCTAATTATCTTCATATATAAAATTAATGGAAATAAAAAAAGCTGAAAATACTGATAACAAATCACCAAACATGTCTAACGCTATAATAGTAACAACAGCAATAACAAAAAAGGTTGAGGGTCATTATTCTAGTGTTAGCTTAGAGAAAAAAAATGTTAAAAAAAGACTGTAAAAACAACAAAACACGAATAAAACATAATGAAAAGAAAAGAAACATAATGTTTGCTAAGCTTTGGACAAGGCTTAGATCATTCTTCTAGTGCTAATTTCGAAAAGAGAGACATTAACAAAAAAATAAATAAATAAATAAATAAAAAATAAAAATGGAAAAAAACAACACGATATTAGGTTATGATAGATTTATAACCTAAGAAAGACATAAAACTATACAAAAATATCCCCTCACGCTTCATAAGTTAGTATTTGAACAGAATCCAAACTAGAGAGAGAACGTGACAAAGCTGTAAAGAATGATAAACTATAAATGAGATCAAACCACCTAGGAATATATCGAAGTGCTATAAAACATAGTAAATACCGTGATATAGGCCGGAAATACTGAAACGATTACAGAAATTATTGCAGAAATTTAGAAAATTGATGCAGAGATGACATAAACAATCATTAAATGTCATCAATTACTATCAAACATAACAAAAGCTGGTACAAGGCTGCATGAAAAGGACATTTCCCCAAATACTATTAAAGCGCGCCTATACGTACTAGAATATCCCCTGTATAGCTTTGTTGCTGTCACAAAAAGTCTTAAAAGAGTTCCCAAAAAATACATTCCAAGTAGATTAAAATACCTATTACCTGAGACCTTACCACTGATCTATGGCTCTAAATACCTTAGCAAATCATAAATCGTCTGTAAGGAAACGGAAAGCACTAAAATACACTGAAAATACTGGCAAAACATGGCAAAATGCTGTAAAATTTGAGTAAAATAAACACTCCCCAGATGCGATGGAATGTCACCAAAAGGATTCTAAACAACTGTGTCAACACTAAAATCAAATTAAATAAAACCAAAAAGTATACGTAAACACTACAAAATATTGAAAAATAGTTCCAAAATGTATTGAAAGTCATAAAAGCGTCAAAATGAATAGAAAACACAGTTAAATAATGTAAAATATGAGCAAAAAGGTCTGAAAATGTTTAGAACTCTAAATACCCCTCAAAATGGTGTGGAATGACTTTAAAAGCGCTCTAAAGTGCTGGTTACAGCACTCAAAATAGTACCAGATTAGTGGAAAACGTGTTAAAATGCCTGATGAATATTCTGAAATTAAGTGTCCAAGAGCCCTAAGCAGCCTCCAAATGGTGTGGGATGTCTTTAAAAGTCATCGAAGCAGCTGTATCAACACTAAAATGGCCTTAAAATTCCGAGAAATGTATGTGTAAGCACTACAAACAGTGAAAATTGTCTCAAAATGTGCAAAAATGACTGTAAAAGTGCTAAAAATCATTATAACACACTCAAAATTAATGTAAAATATGAGTAAAATAAACATTCTCCAAATGGGATAGAATGACATTAAAAGCATTCAAAACAGCTGTGCTAGCACTAAAATCGTATTAAAAATGCTGAAAAATAAATGTGAAAGCCCTACAATGACTGAAAAATAGTACCCTCTCGTATTAAAATGTGTGTAAAAAAAAAAAAAAAAAAAAAAAAAAAAAAAAAAAAAAAAAAAACCACTGCAAAACAGTGTAAAGTATGATCAAAAAAGTACCTAAAAGTCTAAAATATCTGATTTAGAATCAGAAATACCTTCAAAATGGCTCGAAGTAAGTGAAAAAGAAGAGCTAAGTAGCCTAATGAATGCCTTGAAACTAGCTGTGCTAGAGTCCCCAACAATCTCCATATGGCATGGAATGACATTAAAAGCAATCGAAATACTTGTGCATACACTAAAACCATCTTAAAATCATGAAAAATGCATGTGAAAGTACTATATTCACTGAAAAAATAGTACCAAAAAGTGCTAAATGCTTGTAAAAGTGCCAAAAAGCATTAGAAAACACTACTGAATAATGAAAAAGGGTCTTAAACATCATCCGCAATGCAAAAAATCGTTTAAACGTGTCAGAATTCAGGGAAAACGATACAAAATCAGTGTAAAACGAAAACATTGAAAAGGGTCCTAAAGGAGTGAAAAATACATTTTATACTGTGAGCCTTACGCAAGGTTTCCTCCTCTTCCTTTCATGACTTTGAATTCCCTATCTTTCCCATTAGCTACGGTGCCAGATCTGTGCTATCCTAACTACTTACATTATTAATTTTAAAGATGAATTAAAGTATAAAGATTATAATTACTTAATAACAAGTTCATGGCTGTAATTATTATAATTATTCATTTTTTCCTTTATAATATTACAGTTTTGAAGACAAATATACAATTTTTGTTAATTATTCAAAATAATATGTTTGTATTTAAACATGAAGGTATTATTAAAGTTGATCGTAATTTCTTAAGTTTTATTATCCCTTCATACATTTTGAAATGGTGAGAGTAATGGAATTGGCACATTAATCTTGTTTGGGAAACGTCAGTTCTATCCTCGAATGCAGAAGACATTCAAAGATTAGATTAAGACACAGCACAGTAACTATAATGTACTTCTTCCTAGAAAAATATGTAATGCGTTCCATTCACATGACTTCATCTAGCTGTTCTATCAACAAACTATTGTTACAAAAGATTATTCTTTCATCTACATCATGCTAATCGAGATAAACATTAGTAGAAATTGTCTTATTACTTGCTTCTTTGCAAGTAGGAGAGAAATAAGGGAATACACTAGGTTAAACCGATAGACAAAACCTTTAAAAGCTGATCACTGAGCGAAACAATTACAATTTAGTTCTTTTTGTATGACCAGGAGTAAAACAAACCTTATGAAACGAAAAATGACGTCCCATTTGAGAAACGCTTAAGTAGTTTAAAACTGAAACCAAATTAAGAAACATATTGGGAACGGCTACCAAAATGTAAATGATATAAATTGTGAGTTTTATGGAGATATATAATGTTTGGTAATAAGTTTTTGTGTCTTACAGTTCACCAGTTACACAAAACTCATTCAAAATTAAGAGATTTTCAGGTGCTATCCCCAGAAAATTCAAGATGTACATTTTGTTTGTCATGAAAATAACTTAAACATATTGTATTTTAATCAATACTAACAGAGGCATTGCTGAGAAAATCAAAATTTTCGAAAAAAATGTTCCATGTAATGGGTAGATGAGGTTGGAAGATTTTCCTATAAATCTTCGTGTCGCATCCTTGGAAGACGCAAACATAAATACTAAGTTTGTTATTTAACCGAGTGTTTTCGCTTTTTGAGAACACACACACATATATAAGCATATATATATATATATATATATATATATATATATATATATGCATGCTCAAAAAAACAAAAGTCATATGCACAGACATTGCTTTTTTGATTCAGGGTTCCTCAAAGCTTGTATTTCCGGTAAAATTTCGGTATCCTTTTTTGGGTGGAGTACAACACCTCTATCTACTATATACATTGTATATACCTGACAGAGAAACTAAGAATACTTATGCAGTGTAAGGTCTCGGGTTCGATTCACGCACTCCTAAGGGAGGGAATGTTCCCTATCCTCCCCAGAGTATGGAAGTATGAATGAAAATGTGTGTGTGTTTGTGTGTTCGTGTGTGTGAATGTGTGTTTGTGTGTTCTAATGTATAACACTCAAAATAAGAAAGTCCTGTGATAATAGAGTACACGAGTTAACACCACTGCCTATAGGTAATATGTTCCAAACGCTAAAGGTAGTAGACCTTTTTTTCAATAGTGTTAAAGGCAGTGTTAGCAGTGTTTTACTCTATGTCACTGGTGATCCATGGAATAAAGATGGAGCACCGGTGGAATGTGTTGGTGGAGGAAACGGGAGAACCCGGAGAAAACCCGCCCCTGCGCCTGTTAATGCACCACAAATCCAAATCCCACATGCGCGCAGATGTGACCACTACAGTTAATGGCGCAGTACAAATGGGGGGGGGGGGAGTATTTGCAGGTTTTGTCATACCTAAGTGGAAACGATTGATAATACGTTATCATTAAAACACTTTTCTGTGAATTGCTTATTGTTAGAAAGGTAGAATAAAGTTGAAGAAAACAATTCAAAGCCGGGATTTGAACAGGAACTTCAGGCTTCTTTGGCGTTCTTCTAGCCAATTGTGCCAGCATGACAACATGCAGATGCGATATTAACTTCCCCATTTTTACTTGTAAACTACAAGGCGCATTTAAATTCATTTTGAAATGATATATCATATTTTAACCGTAAAGAAATTAATTTTGAAAATATTTTATAAAAAAATGTATTGAATAGAAATAATTTTAATAGTTTTATCCACAAATGACTAATTACCAGTTGACCCAACAGTCCCGATTTGACGTGTTCAGATATACTTTCGTGCGTTAAAAGAGTTGCAGAACCCCACGGGGCTATTTCAAGATAAAACCGGCCAGTGGAGAGCTGGCAGCCTCGACCTTCGCTTTACCCCTCTTAATGAGCGCAACCAGCTCATCGTTTCCACTGATAAGCAAGAAGAGTAAAACGAAGGTCACTTAACCAATTCCCTACTTACGGGTTTAAACTTGAATTAGCACCGTTGATGTTTGCAGTTCTTTAAACGCACAAAGAGAAATCTGTAAACGTCAAAAACAGAGATGTTGAGCCAACTGGTAGAAATGTATATATACAAGATAATTAAATAAATTACTGTCCCTGCTATAAATGCTTATTTTGATCCTTTTACCGCAAAACGCACATTTTCCTCGTAACGCTTGCTTAATGCTAAATCCAATATTGTGCGTTGAATGTAATGGAATTTCACTGGAAAAGGTTGAAAATGCCTTCTCAAGAGCACTGTGCAGTAATTTCATACAGACGTTGAAGGTAGATGAAATTAATTCTCAACAAGTTTAATAACTAACTGCACAACGTCGCGGAAGCCAGCTAATTTAATTATAAAAGCTGCGGAGACTACAAAAAGGTATACATATCATTGTGATGATAGCAGCAGTAGCAGTAGCAGCAACAGTAGTAGTAATAGTAGTAGTAGTAGCAGCAGCAGTAGTAGTTTGATTCACCGTAAAATATACGGAGCGTACAATATGGTTTCATCCAAAAAAAAAAAAAAAAAAAAAAACAAACAAATAAGAAGGATACGATATTTTTACGCACACACATATATGTGTGTATATATATACACACACACAAATATGCAAAATGTATTAGCCAAAGAATAAATAACAATGGATATCAATTCTAAATTATTAATTGTAATATGTACAAATTTAGGTATAAAAAGCAAGATTAATAACAGTGATTTACAATTTTATATTTACATTGTATACATTCTATGACGTCGTAGAATTTGTATATTGACAGCAATTTACGTACCTTTGACTTGAAGTTTTTTTCTGGTAAGATTTTGAATGATTTTAGGTAATTTGCGCACTACGCTATTAATGCTCTGGTGCTGAAACTGTAGTGGTTCGATTGTTTTGATATTGTGTGAGTGATATTCCTTATTTTGTGATAAAGTCTGATATTCTGATTGAAAGAGATCGTTTCTAAAATATGTATGCATGGAAAAGCTAATATATTAAATTCTTCGAACATTGATTTACCTCGGAGTGCTATTTGGAACATGTTTTATTAGACCTAGAATTCTCTTTTGTCACTTTAAAATTATAACACATAGTTTTGAACTCTTCCAGGGTGTTTCATATGAAATTGCAGAGTAAATACATCCAAAACAGCAGATGTTAATATTTCCTTGCTACCCACTTTACTTAAGATTCTAACTACATAAGTTATCCTACTTAGTATGCCACTTAGTTCCAGCACAATGAAGAGTCAACGACAACACCCAACACTTTTGTACTTTTTAGATAATTTACTACATAATTTTCGATTGACATTTCAAAGTGAGCAAAGATTTTATATGCATTAAAATGTAAATAACATGTTTTGTTAATATTCAAACTTAATCTGTTACGCTTTATACAATTAACGGAATTAATCCCAAGAATATTAATGGCCGACTGTAGTAAGATTTATTAGAGTTACAAATGATAAAATTTGCATTATCCGTAAATAAAACACCTTTTGGTGATAGGAGGGGCAGGATGTGCATATGTATTGAAAACATATTTAGTGACTTAATAGTAAACATAATATTGAGATTTCATTACTTTCTCCATACGCACTATGTACATAGTGTATAGAGAAAGTACTGCACTCCACCAAAAATTCGATACCGAGATTTCACCGGAAATATATGTTTTAGGGTCCCCAAAAAAAGCATTTTCACAAAAAGGCGCGTGTGTGTGTGTGTGTCCGCGTGTCCGTGTGTCCGTGTGTCTGTGAACACGATAACTCAAAAAATAAAAGTCGGTAAAATACCAAACTTGGTATTTAAGTTTAGTATCTTCCAGGGCATCGACATGAAGATCTTGAGAAAAATCCCCCCACCCCCAACTACCCTTTACATGGAACCTTTTTCGAAAATTTTGATTTTCTCAAAAATGGCTGTAACGATTTTGATTAAAATTTCGGATGTTAAACATATTTACCTGACAAATGAAATGTATATCTGGAATTTTCTGGGAATAGACTCTGAAGAGTAGTTTATTCTGGATGAATTTTACTAAATTTTGAATAACTGCTAAACCGTAAGAGATGGACAAAAACTTACTACACAAAAAATGTAGAGCACATTAAAACACACAATTCATGTTATAGACATTTTTTTCGTGGAGTTCGTTGTTTTTGTGACATTCCTTATTTTTGGTTTCTGTTATGAAAAACGTATACTTTTCTCAAACTGCAACTTGTCAACTCCTATCCATATAAACAAAGGAACTTCATTGACATAGCAACCAGCTTTTGACGATCACTTTAACCTACGGTTGTCCCTTATTTCGCTTCTACTTACAAGGATGCGAGAAATAAGACTTTTTCTGCTAATTTTTTTATTAGCATAAAGTAAGTAGAATTATAAGCTTTTTAAGAATTATTTGTTGCAGGGATATGGAGAAAGTCATGTGAATGGTACACATCAGATTTTTTACTTTCTCTTGCCCCGTATGTACAATGTACATAGGGATAGAGAAGTATTGCATTCCACCCAAAAATTCGATGTCGAGATTTCACCGGAAATACATGTTTTATGACCCCTGAATCCAAAAAAACCATTTCCAGAAAAAGGTCCGTGTGTGTGTCCGGTGTCCGTGTGCCCGTGTGTCCGTGTGTCTGTAAACATGATAACTCAAAAACGAAAAGTAGCTAAAATACCAAACTTGGTATTTAAGTTCAGTATCTTCTAGGGATGCGACACGAAGATTTTGAGAAAAATCCCCGCAACAAAACTACCCTTTACATGGAACTTTTTTCGATAATTTTGATTTTCTTAAAAATGGCTGTAACTATTTTGATTAAAATATCGTATATTAAAGATATTTACCTGACAAATAAAATGTATATCTTGAATTTTCTGGCAATAGCTTCTAAAGACCTGTTTATTCTGGATGAATTTTGCTTAATTTGGCATAACTAATAAACCGTAAGAGATAGACAAAACTTACTATACAACTAATGTAGGCCTAGTTAAAATACATAATTTACGTCATATAAATTTTTTTCATGGAGCTTACCGTTTTCGAGGTATTCATTGTTATTAGTTTCACTTGTGAAGTACTTATACTTTTCTCAGATGGGAGTGTCCGTTTTTCTTTTGTACTTCTACTGGCCAAGTAAAGAAGAGATTTGTAATGACAATCGCATAACGACAGCTTTTAAAACATTTGACTATCGATTTAGCCTAGAGTATTCCCTTATTTTCTTCCTAATTATAAAGAACTAAGTAATAAGAACATTGTGCTGAATACCTCGATTAACAAGGTGCAGAAAGAAGAATAATCTTATGTAATAAGTTTGTTGAACGGCTAGAGAAAGTCATGTGAGTGTAACACATCAGATTTTTTTTATCTGTAACTTCCCGCGTCACAATAGAGCAAAAATGGCGTCACAGTAGATATGTGAGCTTACATGAACGCCAAAACGCCCTTTACAAAAACAATGCACAGGACATAAATTGGGTGTTTTAACGAGATCTATGTTTCTGTCTAGCGCCTCCCACCTATGTGTCCGGGTTCGATCCCAAACGCCCGCATATGGAATTATGGTGTACGAATTGGCATCTGGTCGCGTTTTCTCTGGGCCCTCCGGTTTTCACCCGCCACTCATTCTACCAATTGCTCCATCATCACCTTTCCCATCATTCATTTCGCATGCATTTCATATTATCAACTTCCTCGCGTTTATGCCTGGCTATGGGTCTAGGTTCTGCATAGTATGGTTACGTGCCTTTGGCTCTCCGACAGGCTTCTGACCCCTAGGCGCCCGCTTGTAAGTCCTAGGGGTTGTCAGTCCTACATACGGGGAGGGTAAGTCGACTATGAAAAAGGCTTTTTTCTATCTCTTACGGTTTACCAGTTATACAAAACTCATCCAGAATGCAGAAATATTCATGGGTTAGTCACAGAAAATTCAAGATACACATTTCGTTTTTCATGAAAATATATTTTAATATATGGTATTTTAATAAATGTAGTTAAAGCCACTTTTAAGAAGATCCAAAATTTTTAAAAATGTTGTATGTAAAGGGTAGTTTGTAATGTTGGGACTTTGCTAAAAATCTTCGTGTCCGTGAGATATTGTGACTACACTCTGCGGCCGTAATCGCCGAACGTACGTGTACGACTTGCTTCGTAAGAAATAGCTGATTGCTGTTATCTATTATTACACTGTGTTAGTGGACACGTGTGCCGGCGGCAAGTTCTATGGCATCGCAGCTGTGATTCTTACACCTGTGCGAGTACGCCTGTGGTGTCGGAAGGGGGTGATTTTGAACGTACGACAGCTTGCAGAAATTTCCTCTCACGTGATCAACAGGTATAAAAAGGGGAACTAAACCCTGCAGTTTTAACTGAGAGTGCAAAGCTTGTTACAGTTGAGTGAGACAGGGAATCCTTAGCGTGTTGTAGCAGCCGCCGCCGCGAACATCCAAAGGAAACTATAACGCAGAACTGTTACGAAAACATTGAACAATGACTTATTTGTGAGCAGATTCTGATTGCACAACAGTTTGTGGAAGAAATAAAGGGTTGTTGGTTGAAGTAAAAAGAGCGCTTTTGTTACAACATTGAACTAAAATTTTAAGTTTGGTTTTTGTTTTTTAGTTATGTTGTCCACAGTCACACAGACACACACACAGGGACATTCACATATTGATCTCTTTTCTGAATTTGTTTTCTTCAGGGGTCTCAAAACATATATTTACGGTGAAATCTTGATTTCGATTTTTAAGTGGAATATAATACCTTCCCTACCTATTACGTACTTTTATATAGAACTAACTCTAGCCCAGGACTTACAAGCAGGTGACTAGGGGTCAGAAGCCCGTCGGGGAGCCAACGGCACGAAACCACAGAATGAAGAACCAGGAACGAGTGGTCACTCCGTAGCCAGATATGAACGTATGGAAGTGAATGAAATGAAATGCAAGCGAAATGGATGGAATGAAAGGTGTTTATGGAGCAATTAGTGGAATGATTAGCGGGGAAAACCGGAGGATCCGGAGAAAATCCGCCCAGACACCGTTTTGCCCACTATAAATCCCACATGCGGGTGCTTTTGATCGAACCCAGACCACCTAGGTGGGAGGCGAATGCTCTAACCACTAGGCTAAGGCGCTTACCTATTAGTATTTGGTACAAAAAAAAAAAAAGAACAACCTCTAGTTCCTGTGCAAAAGTTGTTAATTGATAATTTTAACGATATCATGTGCTGCGAAATTATAAAGAACAAAGCAGCATTTCTGTCTGAAAGTTGCAGATTGGCAACAGATCCTATATTAGAATTTCAACTGTATATAAACTGTAGCTCACTTTTTTTTTTATCCTGAATTAGTTCGTTGAGTGACAAATGTGAGATTTTAGATATTTTGGAAACAGAGAAAGTGCATTTGCTGAAGCCATGGATCTGAATGTTAGAGACACAGTAGAACAGAATTTAAATATTTGCTGCCGTATGAATAGATCTAAATTAAGCTCCATTATTGCAAAATAAACTGATGACATCATTTGTTAAAGCCTTCAAAGCTAGTTACTAAGTCAAGTATCTGTGATATAAATAATGTCATGTCAGTATTTAATCAACTAAATAATATAAAACCAGCTGAATTAATTCTGGTTTGCCTCTTTCTTACACTGAAGTTTGTGCCATTGTTTAACAGTTAAACCATGGTGGTTACGTGAATGAATTATATGTAATAACAACAGTCTTGGCAAAAGGTAAGTCTTATCACGTTTTCTGTAACAAGTTCTTTCATTGTCTTTGGGTACCGATATCAAATGCTAACAGATAGAGCTGGTTACTTTACATTTAATTTAGTTGTAGAAGACAGAAGGACAATTATAAGAAACGAAAATGGCACAACATTTTCTTTGTTGTCAATTGAGGATTTGCTATGTGATATTTAGTTCTATTATGTCATTCATTTGAAATAAAGATTTGTATTTAGAAATAAGTTGTTTTAACATTAAATTGCTTAAATAATCTGTTGATTTTAATTTGCAATGACAAACTCATTAATTCTGGCCGCAAATTAGCACGAAATTAATGCAAATTTATACTGAAATGTTCCACACAAGATAACAACTCCATGGCACGACAGCTCACTAAAACCTTGGCCTGCCGCCCGGTCGCTGCGTCCCCCATCGCGGTCCATGAAGACGTCATGGATGGGGTGTAGTAATGGAGGGTGAGACGTGGTCAGTGCCTCGAACCCCCCGGCCGGTTAATGCGGTCCTCATGACCTAGTTCAACACAAGATACCACTAACTAAAATTATTAATGCGATTGTTTAAAATATAATTGTCTGCCAAAAATCTTACCACCGCTCACAAGGCATCCGCATCCTGATGTATAAGTGACAGAAAATTCAGTGCTGATACTAGGACTCGATTTCAAGTCTCTCGCTATGGATGCAGCAGCGTTATCGCATCACAAATAAAATAGAGCTCGCAGTTCGTACTGCTAGGTCGTTTAAGTGTAATTCTCTAAGAAACGACTCTTAATGTATAATGGCTCGAATGCACCATAATATTTCAAATGTCACTATATCACTTTTACCTAATTACAGAGAGAGGTAGAGCATACAGTGGTAGTGAGGTAAATGTTGATCCAAGCATGATACTGTGACAGAGCCGTCCGTATGTGGGGTGCTCTCACGTACGCCATGGTACGTGAGTCGTTGCAATTGGAGATCTTGGGTTGCGTAAACACTAAAGGAAGTGGCCGGAGGCTTTGGAATGCGACAGGTTTGATACACTCGAGATTTGTACAGAATCATCCACAATTTTCCAGAAAGTTCTCTGAGGCCATTTTCTAGCTATAAAAGGGAGGAGAATTGCAAACCTATGTGTAGTAGTGAACTATTATGAGTTGTGAATGACCGAGCGAGTAATGGCTCAACTGTCTGTGCGTCGAAATGTCGAGTGAATTATTTGTAGCAATGAATTCATGACTTTATTGGCAACAAATTTTTGAGTCATTACAGACATTTATCATACTTTACGTATAAGAAGTGACGCGGAACTCAGTTAATGTAGGTAGGAACAGAGAACATAGCAGTCATGAGACAGCGAGTTTACGTATGAAGGTGAGATACGTCGAAGTAGTGTACGTTATGATTACTGTGCCATTTTAAGGGTAAGATATATTTTTCAAGCTGCAGCGTGGGAATGATGTTGCTATAGGCTCAGTATTGGTTGCTGCCCCTACCACTGAACCCATATTAATAGCAATCAGTTCCCCGCAGTAATTTGGTTATATCCGAGCAACAGGCAATAATGGATGCCAATGGATCATTGCTTCATTTAGCAGATAAACCCCTTTGCGGCGGTAGTTAAATTTGTTTCATTATCAATGTGTTCTCACTAGAAAATGTTTGTGAAAACGCGTGTTTAATTTGCATTTACCGTAGTAATTTTGCACGTCTTTGTTCAGTTTCTAATGTAAGTCATTATCTTTCAGACTTATGAACACTGTTATTACCTTGTTTGCCAGAATATTTAAACACATGCTTATTGAGAGTTGATCGTATAATTTACCCTCCCCCCCTTGAGCATGTCAGTTACAAGATTTGGGAACATTTGCCTATGGGCTACTGTCCTTACGTCTTTCATACATGGTTTTTTGATCTAAGTTTTTAGACACCTGATTATGGTATTTATCAAAATAAATTGAGTTTTATTTATGGACGTTCTTTAATTGCTATGGTCCTCGCGAACCATTCTATATTGAACGTCAAAGATCACATACTTTTCCAAAAATGCCATTTTATCATGCTTGAGGCTCTTTTACGTGCTGTAAATCTGCGTCACTGAACCAACGCTTAACTTCCCTTCCGAAGAAAGCTATGCAATGGAATTTTACGGCCAAAAAATTCATCGTCCTTCGCCAGATTTAAACCCACAACCCTTCTTACAGAATAAGTATGTTCCTATCAATGGCTTTGTTGAAATATCATTTCCTTGTTGTCTCCTGTTTCATTTCAAAATGAATCGATGCACATTATCTCCGAGCTACAGCTGTTGGTTATGTAACCTACTGCTCGTATTGTTTTCGACATTGAATTCAAGTTATTTGTCCATAGAAGCTTTATGAGAACCAACCTTAAAGGTGTTATAGAACTGGAACTAATGCTTTTGTACTTCTGCTATTATCGGAGGCTTGGTTACAGCATACTCCGTGAAATCTGCTTATGATGGCATATGCTCCACTGCGCAGTGTGGGACAGTAATGGTCAACAACAGATTTGCTGCAGGTTATCAGTGTTTAAAGTCTTCAAACCGACTAATCTGCAGCAGGGGTACAGCTGATGTATACACAATATTATTCTACACCCATGATTACTTCACCGGTTAAATAAACAACAGCAACATATTGCAAGGGCTGTATGAACGTTTTACCGCTTTTCTCCACTACAAAATAGTTCCAATTAAATTTCCAAGACGGTACAGAAATAGCATATTAAACTATGAAATATTGTCTAAATAATATAGTATGAATGATTAAGGAATGAAATTTACTAATCTTTAATCATTGTTTGCTTATGTAACAATTCGTATACGTTGTGTAATTCGGCTGTAACGGCTGCAAGTAATGGCGGAGGCATTCAGTATCAGTGTAGTGAAACACCAACATGGAAACCTCAAAAATTGGCAAGAACATAATAGATATAATCAGTTTCTACTTTGCAATAAACAATATTCCCAGTATAACGGCAGAATTTACTGATCTTTCCGAAAGCAGCGTAAAGAGTGAAAAACTTTTAAATTAGCCGAGGTCCAACATTTTGTGCAATGAGCTTCTCAACATGTAAAAATCGAAAACTGCAAGAATGTATATCACACGCTGTTGGGAAGAGGAAGCAAAGTGGGATTTGGAGGGAATGGTGGCCATGGCGATGATTCATGTGTAACTCTAATGACTTGAACCTTGAAGGAGTGGGACCATTTCCCTCTGAGGAGACTACTTCTATATGAAGCTTTTCTCGGCAAGTCATTGAACAACGTTGTATTATGGCAGTATACTAAAGAAATATGCAATGTATGGTTGTCCATTAGTGAATGATAAAATTCGCAAAACACGGTTGGCGTGATGTACGTGTGCAATTCTTTAGAAAATTTCCAAAATGGCATGTTTGCATTTTGTAATTTTACGGAAAAATTTAAATTACTTAGTAAATAACAAATTGGCTACCTATTTGTCATATTATTGAAACTTAGGTATGCGGTTTTACAATTGTACAGACGAACACAGCTTAGCACCACGTGGTGTGTACACGCGTGTTCGCGGAAGAACATTCCGGTTTGTTTACAATGCGTGTAAAGTAAGAATGTATAGATAGTAAGATACATTTACACTCCTAATTAAACAAAAATAATTGTTGAATGCATAGAAAACATTTGTATATACCCAAATAATCATAAAGAAAATGTTTTGAAATAGACACACTGCAGGTGAGTCGTTACTCGATAACTCGTCCTCGCGACTACCCTGCAGAAAAATAGCTTATGGTTTAATAAAATATAACCGCTGGCGGAGAATGTACATTTATTTAACTGATAAGACACAACATTAAAACTACCTTCAGCTGATTATAACACTCTTTTTGCGATTACGTATAACCAGGGACAGGAATTTTATGCCTTACTAATGCTTTTTATGTTTGCATTTACGCGGTGAAAATTCCTGTACCTAAGCAGATAAAATGCCCACATGAAAAATGGGTAAGATATTATTAACATACAATATAAGTACAAAGCAGTTTTATGTAATCCCTAATAACTTATTAGTTAGGCTGAATAGGTCTTCACTTAGAAGAGTTATGAGTTTTATAGGATAGGATAAGCATGCAGAGAACCAGTACGGCTTTGGTGCCTATGCCTTCTGGGAGGGAGGGGTGAAGTGAGAAAAGACACCGGGCGACCGGAACCATGAGTAACTTACAGCTATGATAGCACCCCTATAGGTAAGTACCTGATTGAGAGGCCCTGACAGTAGCGGAAGCAGACTGAGGACTTCTCCCCGCAGAGGACCCATATCGCCCAGGGGAGATCTTATATCCCGGCGACCAACAGAAGTTCGAGGGACAATGAGAGTTACACACACAGTATCGGGACGGCTCAAGCGGTAACGTCTATGACCCACTTTCTCTAGGGCTCGATTCCCTGGAACCACCCTCTCAGGCCCATGGGATTTTCGTGGTTTCCCCGGGTCGATAGGTGAAAGCTGGAGTGATTCATCTCCTATTACGATTTTCCTATTTATCATTCTCTATACCCATAACTTCCTTCGCATCTGTTTCAGGGTACAAGGTCAGGGCGACTATGTTCTGCGTGTTGCGGCTTGTGTAGTTGTGCGCTCTGTAAACGTTTCTTCCACGGATAGCTTGCAGGACCAGTCTGTCCAGATTCGCCTTCGGGTACTTCCAGCCGGGCGCACTTTCGGGAGAACCCCGGAGTCTCGGGGCCTGTAGGTAGGGTTTCGGCAGTGTCGGATGAGTTCGATCTGGAAACATTATAGACACCGTTTATGCGCTCGTCGTCATCCGACTCTGGTCCTCCTTCGTGACTTCCCAGCGGTCACAAAGGTTTTATTAGGACAGAGTTTCCCGACACTACGGTGATTCCCCGAAGCGGTCATAGCCCAGAAGCCCCGAAGGCGGGTCTCGATCGAAAGGTACCATAACGACACCGGTAAAAGTCCTCTACAGTACCTTAGCCACCATCCAGCCGCAACGAACCGATCAGCTTGCCTGGCTCTTCAACCCTGGGTGAAATGTCAGCCATTTTCGGTAAAAATATGCTTTTTGGTTTTTTTTAATGGAAAATACAAGACACATTAAAGTACATACACACAAAGTTTCAAAGGTCCATTACGACTGCAAGCCTTAATAGTGTCATATTTAAAGGTGTGCATTATTAGAAGTCTCATGATAGCCGTGTCAGGTGCTGTTTTTATGATATGTTTAAATTTGCTGTAATGTTGCATGTTTTATAAGATTTTTGCTCTAATTCAGATATTCGCGCTATCCAAAGAGCCACCGTGGCTCTATACAGCAATAATACCAAATCATAGATAGATGGCAGCATAATAAGCAATAATATATGTTTTTCCATTACGGAGCAAGGAAAATATTCTCTGTGGTTTAGATGCTATTTGCTATCTCTGTTCAAAAGCACGTGCTTATTTTACCAACACGGTTCGCAGTTAAATCCTGTAAGCTGCCAGGGGCAGGCACGGAACTACCCATACAGCTGCACATTTCTAGAGAAGCCTACGAGTCCAATTTCCTGTAGAAAAGTTTTGCATGCAAACTTTAAAAGTCATGTTTCTGGGCTTTAATTTTTACATACTTTCTAAAGAAGCCAAGTAGTCAGATTTCATGTAGATATGTATTCCTTGCAAACTTTAAAAGCCATTTTTCTGTGCCTTTATTTTTACATTTGCACGCTTCAAAACTTAATACGAACCACAAAGTACATCCTAGCTAGCTGAAAAATTTACTGCGTCTTTTTAAAACTATTGCTAATAAAACTAAGTATGGGATTTTTTATACAGCAATCCTTTTTGAAATAAAATATAAAATGTGTACAGAAACGTTAAGAATTTTTAGAAATGTTGCTTTTACAGTGGAAATAATGTTCTTCTTTCTTTGTAATGACATAAAACAGCCGCAACTTGAAGCCTTTATACATATTTCTATGGTATTGCCAAAATGTTGTATTCATTTTACTGAAAAACTGTAGTACGAAATATATTTTGAAAAGTACATATATTTGAAAACTCAGCAGAACATCCTATTTTTGTACTTCTGATATATGTACTCTGGCATCAAAATTGTGAAAAACCTAACTTTCACCCATAGCCCCTTGAAACAGATGACAAGGACGCGATGAGAACAGGAAACTATGGGCAGGAAATTCCTGGGTCTCAACGAATATTGCCAGTAATCGCCTGGCAAGGCTAGGCAACCCCGAAGAAAAAGTCATGGTTCAGGAAGGCCGGCCACGAGAATAAAGTTACACCATGAAGGAACGACTACGACTAGATAATGTGAAAATTTGCTGATGTGACCAATGCAATGTATTGGGTTGCGACCGAACTACCATCAGCGATGCCAAGTTTCAATACTGAGTCAATGACAGAAATTATTCCGAAATATTATATTTGTAAATTAAATACCCATACAGATAAAATAAATAAAATGGAAATACATTTATGAAATACACATATTACAGGAGCAAATATGTGACATAATGTGACGTGTTGAAATAGTACACTTATTCACAAAACAGGTGAAATATTCAGTATATATAACATAAAACACTTTTTAATTGTACGAAATGTAATAATTAGCTCATATAAAAAAGTGAGCATTCTTTTTGGTAGCACAGGAGAAAGTATACATTGTATTAAATACTCTTCCTACAGCACATAAAAAACATAAAGCATAAAGAAACATAATATATCTTGAAATTGCATCAATTTACTGTCAACAAATTATTGTTTGAGTCTCAGATCATCGATAATTCAATGTGTTGACTTAGCTTTAACGCCTTTAGCTTAAAGATGACGGAAAAAGCCGAACTGTCAACCTCGATATATACAAGCACGCACTCCGTATGCACGCACTTACACATATAAACAAGGTTCTGAACACACTCCATTACTGTGCAGCAGAAACCATAATAAATCAATTCAAGAGATACCCTAAGCAATACGTTGTTTCAGTTTGTATAAACATTTCAATATCATACAACAATAGTGACTACAAGCCCAGTGTAGTTTCCATCTCTGGAACACAGAAGTAGCAGTAGTAGAAAAAGGAGACAGCTGACCCACAAAAGAATGCGGGCTCTTCTAAGCACATGTTTACATATGTAAACAATTAAGGAAACGTCTACCACCCAGAGCGCAGGCCCCATCCCCCTTTCACAAGCCACCTTCCTAAAAGATTTCTCTTGTGACTTGTCAATCAAAATAGATGCTGCCGGGTGCAGCCCCTCCCCTTTTGCCAAGGTTTCCAAATGGTTTCTTTTGTCGTGCTGTCAATCAAACTTGTTTCAAAGACATGGAAAATCTGATATTGCCAATTTGATAATAAGAAAATACCCGCGAAGTCGTTAATGTTTAATAACTCATTTAATGCTGAAGATACAACAATAAGAATTACACATTAAGGGGCTAGAATAAAAAGCTCTTTCCTACTATACTAACGTTGAATGTATATAATCTATTAGGGGAAAAAATTAAATTGCTTTAATTAATCAATGAATTACGACGCTAATATTGACCGTAGAACTAAAACGACACAATAAAGAACTTATTACATTGTAAAGGGTCTTTCATAAATATCGCATACCTTCACTGTATCTCACATTCAAGAAATGTTAATTACAATTTCGGTAATTAAAATGGCAATAACACTTAAAGAACTGAGGTTACGATAACACCCTATAAGACTTTTGTTCTTACTTTATCAACCCCAATTCAGTACGAGTATTAGATACGCGAATGATTAATTCCAGAATTGTTAATAATTACACTATTTACTTCAATTAAAATGCAAATAGCAACTCCACTTTCAACGCTGTAGCGAAATGGAAGATAGAGATTCCTCACTAAATTACACATGTATTCCAACTCCACACTTTGATTATACACCAAGAATATTCAAACATTATTCGTACAATTATCACAAAAATTTTATATGAAATTTCTTTATTTGCTCAAATTTCTATCCTATACCAAAGACGACGGTTAACAATGCTTTAAATCACTTAGACAGTCACCATTACTCTCTAATTTCAGCATTGAATTAACTATAAACTATAATTTGCGGCATTCGTCAAGACTTTATGATTGTGAATAATTAAACATCTTCAAAAAGGGAATATTTAGTACCCCATTATCACAATCACTGCAAATAAAACCTACGCACGGTTGTTCACTTCTTGGGTAACACAAACGACAAGGAAAAATGAAATATACTCCCACAGCAGCGAGCATGATCTGGTCTGTTTCGGATAATGAAGAACACAGTTGCCACAGATGAAACAAATATCCAACTTGCAACAATACCTCATTATGTTAAACACCTCAAAAACTTCAACGAATACAATTTAAATCTTAAAAAGAATATTCTAAGGGATATATACGACCTAAAAACCCACTTCGAATTGTTCTTGAAAATCCTATGATACTTAGACAGAGTCATAGAGAAGATAGAAGGGGTTAGATAGATCTCTACTTAAAGAAATCTACGAGGGTATGTTTATGGAATCACTCAGACATCGCCCCAAGCTCAGGGATAGAGTTGAAAATACTTTAACACCTGATGCCACCCTGAACAGTATAAAGAGGTTCAATTACGTATACTGCTGAAACTTCAGATGGCTCAAGTTTGACTCTAGGGCAATGCAGTAAACTTTAGACTTCTGTAGCACCTATAATAATGTAGATAAACACCTCGAATTAACTGTAATCAATATAAAGGCTTACGTACATTGATTTAAATATATACAGATGTACCCAAAGGTCAGCAGTTAGAACAAAAGTTGTAAATGATATTATATCAGGAAAAGGAAATCCAGACAAAACGGGGCAGATCTATGAACACAGCTATTAGAACACGAGAACAATTGTGAGAATAAATTATGTTTGGAATATGTTTATAAAACATGCACCATAAACAGACCCCACACGCAGAGAAATATAACGGCGGTTTGATACATGACATACACATTTATGATTCTAAGCACTTCTTAGCCTAGCGGGCCTCTTCGATCCCCGACTCAATAGGCTATCCAATTCATACGAATTTCTATTCCTATTCCACAGACAACATAGTGTTACAAAGCTTATTCTTCTGAAAACTATGAATGTGATATAGCATAAAATAAATGTGCATATGAAGGAGAAATCATGGATGTACTAAAAACACACACATAAGGTTATGAAAGAACAGTTTCGATACCTATCCTTCCACGAGAGGGCTTTTTAGAATTTCTTATGCACTGTAACTTTAAGAAACTAAATAACATTTGGAACGTGTATATAAATATTGCAGAATATACCGACCTCACAAGCAGAGAAATATGAGAATGTTTTGAAAGGTACACTTTCAACTAATAATGACATCGGTGTCCACATTATTCGAAGTTTCTGAAAGCACAAAAAAAGCTGTGTAAAGGCCTCTATCACCATTAACATAAACGAGATGGACTTTTTTATATCTCTTGTTGATAATACCAAGTATGTGAATGTGATTTAACTGGAGAGAACACATTAAATCACCAACAAAAATGAAGTGTACGAGGTACGTTTTTAAAGTAAGTAGCGATATATTTTTTTTTAAATAACAGAACATGATTTTCCAAATTCTTTATTATCATTCAACACCTTACACCTTACTTATTTCTTCACATAGTCACCGCGTTATTGTATACCTTCGTCAAAGAATGTTCAACCTGTGATGAAAGCCAAGTCTGCACTTCTTGTTTCACAGCTTCGTCGTCGTTGAAATGCTTTCCACCAAGGAATTTCTTCAGATAAAGGAACAGATGAAAGCACCTTGGAGCCAAATCCGGACTGTAGGGAGAGTGGTCGAATTGTTTCCAACCAAATGACGCGATCAGGCCTTCATTTGGTTGGCTGTGTGCGGCCGGGCATTGTCGCGAAGCAAAAGATTCCACGCCAAACCATTCCAAGTCTTTTGTATGGAATTGGAATGTAGTTGTAATTACGTGAAGAAACTCTATCTTCCGTTTCGCTATAGCGTTGAAAATGGAGTTGGTGTTTGCATTTTAATTAAAGAAAGTAATGTAATTGTAATTAACAATTTTTAAATTAATGAATCGCGAATCTAATACTAGTACTGGATAGGGGATGATTAAGGAATGAGAAATGTGTTAGGCGTTTTACTGTAGCCTCAATTCTTTAAGCGGTATTGCCATTTTAACTAGCGTAACTGTAATTAAAATATCTTGAATGTAGGATAGCCCGAATGTAAGATATATTTATGAAAGATTCTTAGCAATGTAATAAGTTCGTTATGTGTCGCTTTTGTTCTACGGTCTATATTATCGTCGTAATTCATTGCTTAATTAGAGAAAATTATTTTTTTATTGTAATTGATTATATACATTCGACATTAGCATAGTTGAAAAGAGCTCTTAATTCTAGTCCAATAATATGCAATTTTTAAAGTTGTATCTTCAATATTAAATGAGTTATTAAAATTAGCAACTTATCGGATATTTTATTATCAGATTCACAATATCAGATTGCCTATGTCTTTGAAGCGAGTTTGATTGACAGCCTGGCAGGAGAAACCTTACAATCAGGTGGATTGACGAAGGAAAGTGGTGGGCGCCCTAGATGCTAGATGTTGTGTTAACTGTTTAGATATGTATGTGTTAACAAGAGACGGCATTTCTTTGTGTTTCAGCTCTCTCCTTTTCCTCCTACTCGTCATAATGTATGAATAGTGATTTTTTTTTTTTTTTTTTTTTTTTTTTTTGGCTTATGGCCATTATGTAACGCAGTTACCCCTCCTACGGACAGTGGCGTAACGCAATTTTTAGTTTTGAAAAGCTGTAAACGCATATTTATTAATAACATACATACTTAAATGACAAACAAAATGATTTATTAATTATTATTCATAAAATAAATGTGTGAAACTTAAAATATCTCATACTTCTTATCAAGCTGAGGAAATAAACATAATATCGCTTATGAATTAGAAGGAAACATGAACAAACAATATTCAGTATTTAAAATGTTTACATTAAATAAATGAAATCTTGCTTCAACTGACGTTGTTGCCTTATTAATTGGAGTGAAGGGAACTATTCCATGTTTTTAGTATTAATTTGTAGCAAATATACATTATGACTTTCATGTATTAAAGCAGTGGCTCTCAGTGTTATTAAAGTGTCAGTAGCTATACTAATAAACTATTTGTACGGTACGTAAAATACTTTATTCTTATATATAAATTTGAATATTTTAGATAAAGGCTATTTCCATATATTTGTAGATTATATCTTATTTATTTCCAGGTTGAAGTTTATACTGTCACAACTTTGTTAACATTTATTCATATTGTTTACAATTTCACTTATCTATTCACATCCTGTTACTGTTCAGTATGTTTTGTTTATCTGGAAAGTATCTCGTAAATGCTCGCAGCGGTGTTCCGCCACTGAGTGTAAACAGCAAATCAAAATGGGTGGAGTGGAGGTGACTTGGCAACGGCCAAATGCGGGGTAAAGAACGTCCATGCCTGGTGTAGGCAAATTGTACGAAGGTAAATAATAGTGGCGTGCGGTGACCATTAAAATAACAAACGCAATGGATATTATAGCTGTGAAACAAACAAATTGTCAATCCAGAAATAGGCTGAAATTGATAACCATCGTAATAGGTAACATTTATAATTAAACGAATAAAGATTAAAAATCAAAATCGCAACTGCTATTGGTTTTATTTTGAAATAATAGATATAGTATACATAAAATACTATTAATAATAACTGGTTTCTGGATTTAAACTTCTCTTTGACATTTGGTAGGTCATATCTTCGAGATCAATAGAACTGCAACCCTATCCTTCCCTCTTGAGCAGCAATTTGGTGACCCCTCTCCAAAGAACTGTTTGTTTTCACTTTCTCTACTACACATAGTAAGGGAAGTATTGTATTCCACCTAAAAATGTAATGTCGAATTTTTTTAGAAACTGATCCGTTTGTGTGAGTAACATACTCAAAACAGAACGTGTGATGAATACCAAACTTCAAATTTTATGAGTTCAACACCTTACAAGGATGCGACACTAAGATTTTCAATCCATTCCGAACTACCCTTTACATGTAACTTTTTGAAAAATCTGAATATTATCAAAACGGCTGTAACGATTTGATTTAAATACCACATGTTTAAGATAAATTTATCACAAATGAAATTTATATCTGGAATTGTGTGGGAATGGCCTCTGAAATCTTCATAATTCTGGATGACTCGTAGCCGTAAGACATAGACAAAAACTTACTACACAAAAAAGTGTGATCTCGTTCAAACGCACAATTAATGTAAAATACATTCTTTCTGGAGATATGTTAGAGGTATTCCTTTTTATTGCTTTTATTTTATCAGACCTATTCTTTTCTCAAATGGGAAGCCGTTATATATTTTTCTTTCTGCTGGTCAACTAAAAGGTACAGAATTTCGAAGTCATTACATGTGACCAGATTTCAAAGATTTGAGTGACATGTTAGCCTGGTGCATTCCCTTATTTCTCTCGTAACTACAAGGAAATTAGTTATAGGACTATTTCTTTAATGTGTTATCTTCATTAACATAGAGTGGATAGCATAATAAACCTTTGTAAGAATAAGTTGTTATAGAATAGGTAGAGAAAGTCAAGTGAAAGGAAAGCATTACAGTTTTACTTCTTCTAGCACGTCTCTACAATATACATACTAGATAGAGAAGGTATTATTTTCCACCTAAAAATTCAATACCCAGATTTCACCGGAAATATATACTTTGAGGTTCCTAAATAAAATAAAAATTTAGAAAATGATCGGTGTAATTGTGTGTATGTGTGTGTGGACAGTATAAGTCCAGAACGTAAAATCGGTTAAATACCAAACTTGGAATTTAAATTCAGTACCTTCCACATGGCAAATAAAATTTATACCTTGAGTTTCTTGTAAATAACCCCTCAAGTCTTCTTTATTCTCAGTGACTTTTCATAACTGGTAAACCGTCAGAGATAAAAAAAAGAAGAAGAAGAAAAGTCTCGTTGAAACATAATTTGTGTCTTAGAGCTTTTAGAGCTAACCATTTCAGAGGTATTCCCTGTTATTGGTTTCAAATATAAAATACTTAAACTTCTCTCAAATGGGAAGCCCGCGTTCATTTTATACCTGTTTTTGTTTTACTCCTTGCCAAGTAAAGGGAACCTAACCTAATTATTATTTCAAAGACAGGTTTTAAAATAACTGACTGTCTCTTTAGTCTAGTATTTTCCCTTATTTCCCTTGTCCTTCTAAGGGACTAAGTAATAAGTCGATTTATGGTAATGTTTATTTCGATTAGTATTATGTAGATAAAAGGATACCCTTTTGTAAGAATAATTTGTTTGCAGAAGAGATAATGAAAGTCATGTGAATGGAACACAAGACATTATTTTCTAAGCACTCTTACCGAGCCAGATGGTTCCGTGGTAACTAGGCATTTGGAAGGTTGTGGTTTTGATTACTGGAGCTCACCACTCTGACCGTGCACTTTTCGGGGGTTTTCCTCATCTGCTAGGCGAGTTCTGGGATGGTTTCTCTTCCACCACTAATTTTATTTTCTTAATATCCTATTTTTCACTTTCCTTTTAGTGTTTTGTGAACAGTAAAGTATGTGGGACTCTCAAGGATATGCGTTAAAGGGATATGTGAGTGAAATTTCAAATTTCCTTATTTATGTACTTATAGATTCTTCTGAAAGCTCTACTATGGTTTTATTGTTCTTATGTCAATGTGAATAACACATTTCATTCAAATTGGATAAATATTTTGGGGGAAATAAATTATCTCACAAATTGTATTATGTAGGTACTCTGCATAATCAAAATGTGCCACGCGTCTCAAAATTTGAAAAAATTCGCTAAAATTTCTGAACTGTAGCTTTAAACCATACAAAAAATCTTTAAATGAAATATTTCAATAACTTTTATTACTAAATTGCTATAATTTTACAAAAATTAAAACTGTTAATCTGTAACATTAATCATTTTTAATAAGTCCTTTTAAATCATTTTTATCTTTGTATTAGGATAATTCTGTCCTTTGTAATATTAAAAGAGATAGTTCTACATATTGTGGGAAACCTTATTTATGTACTTATAGATTCTTCTGAAAGCTCTACTATGGTTTTATTGTTCTTATGTCAATGTGAATAGCACATTTCATTCAAATTGGATAAATATTTTGGGGGAAATAAATTATCTCATAAATTGTATTATGTAGGTACTCTGCATAATCAAAATGTGCCACGCGTCTCAAAATTTGAAAAAATTCGCTAAAATTTCTGAACTGTAGCTTTAAACCATACAAAAAATCTTTAAATGAAATATTTCAATAACTTTTATTACTAAATTGCTATAATTTTACAAAAATTAACACTGTTAATCTGTAACATTAATCATTTTTAATAAGTCCTTTTAAATCATTTTTATCTTTGTATTAGGATAATTCTGTCCTTTGTAATATTAAAAGAGATAGTTCTACATATTGTGGGAAATTTTAGTTGTATTTAAACACAAACTGCGACGAATGGAACATTTTGAATGTATGAAAATCTAGTTTTAAAAAAAACGCTGTTTAATGAAATAGTATATTAGGAAATGTGTATATTGTACGATATTTAAATAGTTGCAGCGCCCAAAGCAAGGGGACGGCAGCTAAATATTGGTTCTCCATATGCAACCCGAGATTCCAAGAACTATTTGTAATAAAAAAACAAATTTCTATTTTGGTAATCAAAATTCACTCCCAGTGTCCCTTAGCTCGTGCGCTTATAACACAGACTGCCTTCGTTTCTTCCAGGCCGACTCGTTCCAAACACAACAACGAATGTATCAAACTATGTTCGAATTTTTGGTTCATATATCCAGTCTTGTGAAATTTATTTAATCGTTCGGGTTTTCGCTCATTCAGATTTCACATCGTAGCGTTTTAGTCACGCACATTGCTTCAGTGCGTTAGGGGAAGTGCATGGCAGTATCAAATGCCAGGATACTGCGTTGCAGACTTTACTTCTACCTATTTTACGGTTTTTATTGCATTGTGTTACACAAATTACAGGTTGTCACGATCTATTCTGGCATTACACCTAAACAAAAATACACCAACAATATGTTTCAGAATAGATATCTTTCAATTTGTGTACCTACATTTTCATTTAGAATTTCTATGAGAGAAAAAGTTAAGTCATGTGAATAAACATTTAACTAAACAAGCATTACGGATCACATTGTAAAATATAATAATTTTATGATTGTTGTTTAAACTCCAGCTCTAACAGAAACTAACAAACGATAGCTGAGAGCGCCTTAATGTGCAAATAGGTATGTAGTACGAAATCTCAAACAGTATACCATAAAGGAAAATTTGCTTAAAACAAAATTTACATCACTTCTAGGCTTAAAATGTTTTGTCGTCGTCGTCATTATTATTATTATTATTATTATTATTATTATTATTATTATTATTATTATTATTATTATTATTATACGTTTTGTCAGCCATAATCTTGAAATGCCTTCCGGTTTTGTGTTCTAATGAATAAACTCCTTCATTTAATGTTAAGAAACCTATACGCTTGTACCGCTCTACTATATCGTAATATCACGCGAACTCTGTGCATAGGCTCTGAACGGCAACAATGCTAGTGCTGTAGTTTGGATGTTCCCCTTGAGTTTGGTTACTCTAGGCGCTCGAACAAGAAATGAGACACATACTGGTTTGATATACCAAAAGGAATGCACTGAGAGCGAGGGATCGTTCGATTTCTGGTATACCCAACTCGGCCGAATACACGAACTCATTTGTGTTCGGAGACGTGGATGGTACAAATTAATGACCAAAACTCATCCAATGGGCAGCTCTTGTGCAGTGTTGATCGGTGACGGACAATGGTGCAGATTGTTGCTCATTAGAAACTTCCTCTCGGCCCTACCATTTACCAGCTTTCTCTAAGCTACCTGAGGTGTATCCATTTCATCCCAGTTCCACCACAGGGAAGCCCTCTATGAGCAATCCGCGAATGTGACCAGATTATCAAGCTTTGAATCGTTATGGAATTCTGCGCTGGCTTACCTGTGACCTATACCCTCCTGTGGTTCCTTCAACGCTCCTCCCGTTCCTTCACCTCATCCGTTCCTTCTGAGGGCTGTAAGCACAAACAATATGCGTTTGTTCGAAGTGCGACGTGTCCCCTCAATTCCCTGATCATTGATTGATTCATTTATTCTCTCTTTCTTTCTGGCGTCTCCTAATAGATGAGCTTCAATTGAAGCAATTTCAAGAAGATAAAGTTTCCATTCTCCAGTATCATTTTGAGAATAGCTTTTGTTTGTTCTTACTGGTGAAAACTACCTTTGCTGAAGACGCCACAGGAACTCACATAGTAATGACACCAATAAATTAAGTTGCTGAAAACTTTTTTTTTAGTATCAAATTAGTGATCCGTGGTTTTGCAAGTTTATACACGGACTCATTTCTAAACTCTTGTGTAGTGTATGCTGTAGTCAGGTCAGTTTTTAATCCAATTTTTAAGAACTCTCATATGCATTTAGGAGACTTTGAAAGCTGTTTTCGGGGAACTGGTTGGAATACTGTCAATATATTTCATGTCACAATAGGTACATTAAAAAAAAATTCTAATTTAGAATAACTTGAAAATCTTAAATCCAACTGGTTATCAAAGTTGTTAAACACCTTGCAAAAGATGCACTTTTAATAAATATTTTATCCCTTCGCGAGCTCTCCTATTAGCAACACGGTTTGGCCGCACCGTGGCTCAGTGGTTAGACCCCACGCCTCTCACCTAGACGTCCCGGGTTCATTCCTAAGCGACCGCATGTAAGATTTGTGGTGGACAAAGCGGTGCAGGGGCGGGTTTTCTCCGGGTTCTCCGGTCTTCCCTGCCATCGCATTCCACCGCTGCTCCATCTTCATTTCATGTATCACTAGTGTCATCGCCTGCGGTGCCACAAGTACTAAAAGCGCCCGTTAAACACTACCGAAATGAAAAAAAACATCTCGGTTTTTTTTGGAAAATCCGTCCACAGTCTTATGTAATGCGGCTATGGAGCGGTGGGTCTTCTGCGTTTTTCTGTTGGCAGTAAAATTATCAGCTGCCTTGTTCTGAACGATGTTGTTTAACACATCGGTGAAGCAGATTATTTTTTTTTTAAGGTATTTAAGACAAAAATAAACTTTAAATGTTGCAAAAGTGTCAAAAAGCCATTAAGTGGTGGGAAATATCTGCCTCAACCTCTTGTTCTAGCATAGTACTAAACGTATTAAAAGCTAAGTTCTGGTCTTGCACACAATGTTATCAATATGGTTCCATCGAATTGGTCAGGGGTAGGGAGCATAACACCGCAAAGTTTATCTAATACATTTCAAAAGTTTAGAACTTCTTGAAAAAAAATCTATTGTATTCCATTCACATGGCTTTCCATACCAGTTCCACAAACAAACTACTTTTACAAAAGATTATTGTTTAATCCATATCTTGGTGATCGAGATAAACATGAGGAGAATGATCTTATTACTTGTTTCCCTGTAAGTAGAATGTAAATAAGGAAATACACCAGACTAAAGCGATAGTCAAATCTTTTAAAACTTGTTCTGTGAAAAAAAATAAATTTCGGTTCGTTGTGCATGACCAAAGGTAAAACAAAAGAGAATGAAACTAAAGATGACTTCCCAAAAAAAAGATGAATAACGTTTGAGTAGTTTAAAATTGAAACCAATAACAAAGAATAGATAGGAAACGGTTAACTGTACAAATCATGCATTTGACATAAATTGTATATTTTAACGAGAGCTGTAAATTTTGTGAGTAACTTTCTGTGTATCTCATACAGTTTACCAGTTACACAAATGTCATCCAGAATGAGGAGGTCTTCAGAGACCGTCCCGGAAAATTCAAGATATACATTTCGCTTGTAATAAAATATGTTAAGCATATGGCATTTTCCTTTATGCCGTTTTTTAGAAAATCAAAATTTTAGAAAAATGTCTCAAGTAAAGCGTAGTTGAGTCGCGGGATTTTCTTGAAAATCTTTGTATCGCATCCTTGGAAGATACTTAACTTAAATACGAAGTTTGATATTTAATATTTTAAAGTATTTTTGTCTTTTAATTATGCTGTCCATCGACACAGAGCATTCTCTAAAAATTCTCTTTTTGGGGGGGGGATCATGAGACCCCAAAATATGTATTCCCTGCGAAATTTTGGTATGGAATTTTTGGGTGGAATGCAATATCTTCTCTATTATGTACATTGTGTAGTGTGGGCTAGAATTCCCCGTACCCCAGTGACGGTTTAGTAAGAAATGTTTTTTTGTAGATTGGTAGTATTAAATGTTATTATGCTTGTATATACGTAGCTATGTTACTTCTCATTAATTGTTGGAATTCATGTTTACATGCATTTTCAGCCACAGTGCTAAAGAAGGTATAAATTGCAAGTCCATAGAGCGAAGTAATAATACTTTACACTGGTACCTTGAGATATAAATAGTTTTAGTAAATGAGCACACTAGCGACAACATAGGCATAACTCACTTCTATCATAGAATGCATAACACTCTACTTCATCTTCCTTGAATCCTTCTGTACCAACTCTGCCCCACAATGCAGAGTTTGTACACTTGTTTCTTTACGGAACATTAAGTACTGTGCCACACCTTTCTTCTCTATCAACTGTTACACGCTTGACCAGCGTTGCCAACACAAAAATATTTTTTCCGTTAAACTGAGCTTAAAATTCCGCTAAAATCATCTAAATCTTTATTATTGTTGTTTTCCATATATATATTAGTATAATTGGCATTTAAGTCTTGTGATCGTCATTGTTTTTATTATTATTATTATTATTATCATCATTAGTACCCTTATCATTATTATTATTATTATTGTTATGGTTATTGTTATTATTAATAACATTTTAAACTTCACTCACGATATAAGGCAAGCCACAGTATTTCATTTTCCTACTCTGCTACATTAGGATATCTCCTGTCTCCACTGCTAAGTACTGGGGCTGGATGGAGAAATGTCTGCGCACGCTCTAATGGTGCCGATTTCTCGGAGAGCATCTGGCAATTCGTAACTATAACATCTTACTTACTCGAAGATTAAGACCAGTTCTTACTGTGATCATGCGTTCACCATAGCGGTAGTTAGTACTTATGTATTTCAGAATACATACAGCATGGCGGGCATAAGCGAGAACACGCAAAACCTAAACATCCACTCAAATATACAACTATAAGGCCGGCTCATGGCCCGATAGTCGTATGTATGTGTTTACTTCATTACATATAAACACATTCCTCGCAGAACACTAGGTATACATATGTAGAGGCCATGTTTAATTTAGTATTGTGTAATATGCACATTTCAAGTTGTAATAGGAAGAGGAGAGTTTAATTTGGAGTCCCATTCCACTAAATCTGGCTGTTTCCAGTAAATCTGGTTTCTAATTATATAATTGAAACATTGAATGAAACCGAAATAATTCTAGTGACAACGGTCCATAAATCCGTTGACCGCTAAATGCGAAATTTTATCCGTTGACGGTGAGTAAAATCCGTCAATTTAAGTGGAAATTCCGCGAACTTGGCAACCCTGTGCCTATCATTGCTATGCATTTACCTTGTTACCTAACCTAACACACGTCATTTTCCTCCTCTGCCAATTATTTCGTGAATCTCAGTGCTGCGCATTATATTTCCTCTCCACCAGTTCTATTTCAGAATTCGCAGTATTGATAATCTCCCTCTTCACAGTGATCCTGTTACATGATTTGAGATGAAGCACTTGACACATGATATTAGATGATCTGAAGCACAACATGTCCCAGACTAACTATGCCACAGTTTATCCATATTTTCGATGCCCGGACTAGTTACTTATATGCAAAGACAACATTTTGTGTTGACAGTTATTTTAAAACTTTGTACTAATAATTATAATTAGTGGTGTTTTGTGTTGAACATTGTACCATAAATTCGCATTAATGTTGTGCTATATTTCGAGCAATGATATGATTGAAATAAAAATTAACAGGTAACATCAACGTTGAAACCGTTTATTTCCAAATGGAAGGCCTTTTAGGTCAATCAGTGTTAAGTTTTTACGCACAAGCTGTATATAGGATAAGAGTTTGATAGGTAGAGTTGCTGAAAAAGTCTGTGCCATAAGCGGGATTTAAACCTGTCCTACACATGGCTTGTGTGAAAAAGGAAAAAACAAAACAACGGTTAATTGACACTAAGTGGCCTAATAGTTGGTCGCATTGGGGTAAATTGGGTCGCAATCAGATAACCTTGTGGTTTACCCGGTACCATGCGAGTCAGTTGAGGAGTTTAATGCCATATCGGCATGGTAGCTTAATGGTTAGAGCGACCGGCTAGAGACCCGGAAATCCCTGGTTCAATCCCTATGGCATTGAAGTTTTCTTTCTGACTCTACTTACCAAAGCCATTTGTGCCAAGTCAATCTGAATAGGATTGTATATCACACGAAACATAACCAAATTGCAGCATGCAACAAGATGTGAGGTTTTAGATTATCATAGTTCTCCTTCTGTCTCTCGCAGCTAAGTTGTTTTTAGAGAAAAATGTCTATCAGCATTTGATATTGGTAGCCAAATGCAATAAAGGGAATTTTTCACAAAAACGTGGTAAGATTAATCTTTTGCTTCCAATGCCAAAAATGCTGTTAGCACATTTAATTTGTTAGCGTTACCGCCATGGCTTAGCTGTTCAACAATGGCATAAAGTTCTTTGTAACAGAGAAGAAATTCAGAATTAAATACAACTAGTTTTAAAATCATTATTTGGTTAAATGCACCATTAGATTATTTAAATAGCCAGCATTTGATTTAGCAACTAGCGTTAAAGGCTCATATAAATACTCTAAAGATTTTGTTGTTATTATATAATATTTTAACACAATGGAGTTTATTTTAAAGTAGTTCATACGGCTGCTAACTTTTGTATTGTCTTCTACTGTATGTCTAACATTGGCTTCTTGAGTTCTGCAAGCGCACTAACTCTATACTGTCCTTCCAAAGGGACCACTCCTTAATACTTCATATTTGGCTCTCAGCGAGTTAATATGAGATAAAACAAGATAAGGTATATGTTTCTCTTTGGACTGAAATGTTAATATTTGATCTGTTACCAATAAATCAATCAATCAATCAATCCTGCCTATCTTGAAAGTATTGTAATTGCTAACATCTCATCATTGAAATTATAAACATTGCTTTACAATTTCTACGTTCGTGGTGTAAAGATGCAAATGTTAAATTAAAGCTTAAGTTTTGTAAGAAGAAATAAATACCCATTTAGTATGTAAAATAAAAAACAGATATCTGATTTATCACTAAAGCTGTGTATTATTGTCAAAAGTTTGAAAAACTCTCTAAACTTTACGAAAAATAAGGCTGTATTCATATAAAAATTATGTCAAATGCTTACAAATCATTTTGTTCTTAATATAACTTTCTCATTTGTGTTAACAACGAAAACGCTATGCTTTGAAGACTAGGATCACAGTCCGTTTTTCATGTGCGTAACCCCACTGAGAAAGTCCTCCATACTGATTGAATTTGTCGCTGAAAATCGAATTGAATTTCTATCCGAATAGCAAGTGCTTGTTGAAGAGAGTTGACTTTCTGCTTGATCTACGAACTCCAAATGCACCTAAAGAAATTCCGAAGAAAAGCGTATCAAGATAAGCTTGAAATTCCATATTTTCATATCAACGTGTCTGTCAGGTGGCGTGTGCACTGAATAATAACGACCCGGAGAAATTATTTTACAAGGCTTCAAAGCTTCCGTTCATATGCATAGGTATATGCACAACAATAAAATCAGCACTTATTAGTATGATTTTAGAGCGACATCATATAATAAAGAGTCCATTTATATCTCGAAATTCACAGCAGGGGATTAATTAAGTTGCACCCTCTCTCAGCCGTAAAAAAGCATTTCTGGGAACCTACACATTCCTATCTCGGATGGATGCAAATTAAAATCCTATAAAACATAGCTGCAGAAAAAATGACAAATATTTCAGCTTTTTTCTATTATCTGTCCACTTGTAATTTAAACATGCTTAATTAAAATGGCCACTGCTGTTCAACTGGTTTGTGTCCTGTGTTATAGGAGAATAGTAAAAGCTCCCTCTTCTTCTTTGCTTGGTAGTGTTTCCGAGAGTTATATCATTGGTATAACAACTAACAACTCAACAAACCATTTTAGCGAGAATATTAATAATAGTTGCTACAAATTATGCTCATTTCACGTTTTTATAAACTAACCCAATGATCCTCTTTATACAGGCTGAACCATTTAAGTTAGGTGAGTGAACTACCTCATTCAGAATTTTTGTTGTTATTTTCGTTGGTATAAGAGTAATTCCAAAGTGCCTTATACAAATGTTGTTTAGTATTTTTATGAGGAGTGATGAAACCACATAAGACATATAGGATACCATTTAAAAATATTAAATGTACCTTTAAATGAGCGTCACAACATCCTCCAAATAAAACTCGACAATGACATTTATTTCCCCCCATAATATCAAGCAACGTTTCTTAATACATTTATTTCTTCAACGCTTAGTTTTGGAAATAGTGTACAGTTTCCAATTACATGGTCTATCCTGTACATTAAAGTCCTCTGTAGTTTAATTTTATAATGTTGTCTATTCCGTTCTATCAGAAATAGAACGTGTTAATGCTGCTCCAAACCGTGCAGTTCTCGGCCAAATCACCATTATATGTGTTATTGTGGTATTCTAATTATTAATATGTGGCGAATCAGAGCCGAATGAGGTACTCAATCTCGCGAAAAGCAACTTTGTTACGTTTTCTCCAAGTTAACGTTCCCACTCCACCCATGAACATTTACTTCTTAGAAGAAGCAAAAGAAGAAGAATGAGGTAGAAAACTTGGGAGATGTAACGTTTCACTACACGTGAAGTTGGCAACAATGTTAATTTATGATGTTTTTATCTCATTTGTTGAATCGACACGCTTACTGATGCAATATGAAACTTTACTGACTTCCGAGAACAAACAATGAATGCGACGTGTGTTACCTGACAGGGTTCTGATGATCAAAGGCAAAGCGCATGTTAACAATTGGAGTAGCACAATAATATCACAATCATACTGTAGTCAACGCCACTTTTATCTTAACCATCCATGTTTTACCGCAACATAAATCTCAAATTAAATTCTGGCTCTGAAGGTTTTTAACGATTAGGTAACGCACGAATTCAGCTGAAAACGAATAAGAAGAATAAAACCATTTACTGACTTAAAGAACACAAAATGATAGTTGACACGTGGCACAACGATATAAATTTTAAAAAATAAATTTCAAGAACGTTATACGGATTCATACCAGGCAGCATCCGTCCATAAATATTTTTGTAATTGTGCTTATGCTGTTCTTAATTTGGGTTACGGACTCTGCATATTGTAGAGTTAAATCATAACATTAAAGTGCCAGTTAAGAAAGTCAGCAAACGCGATATCACGTAGTGTTGTACGGTCATTTGTTCGTCTGCTACAGTTGAACCTGTTTTATACGTAACCTAGTTGTAAGTAATTCGCATTTATACGTACATTTTCGTAGGTCTCGGCAAAATGTAATTAAGAAAAACTTGTTAACAGAACCATATTTAAACATAATGCATTTATACGTAATTCGCTGTTATACATATTAAATTTCAGTGAGATACTAGTAGTTTTACGTAATTATAATGAGCACACAGCATAAACTATCTTAAAAGAAACTCGAGGGTATTTCCGTTATATCTGTTGACAAAGACGCAAGCTTAGCGGGCGGCTTTCGGCCTCGGAAACAAAAGACAATAATATGTTTGCTGGTAGAGGCGCAACAATGTAGCAACAAACGAGAAGTAAAAATAAAAATGTTCGGTATCTGGTGTTTATTGTTAAACAGCAGTTGTCTTTCAGTTCTCAGATGCATTTACTCAGCCATGGAGAACTGAAAAAGGAAATGTTATACGCTAGATCAGAAAGTGAAATTCATACGAGAGGTGGAGCTTAACCCTCACAATACCAAAACCGAAATTTCTTCAGACAGAGGAATTGCTTACTCTACGCTATGTACAGTCATCAGTAACAAAAATGTTAGTTTTTAAAAGTGGGTGCCAAATTAACAAAACGCAACCGTCAACAGAAAGGGATATATGCTGATTTGCAAAAGATACTTTTCACATGGTTCCAGCAGAAACGGGCTGCAGGTCTACCAATCAGTGACAACATGCTGAAAGCAAAAGCAATAGATTTAGTTAAAACAATGAACAGGCTTCATCAGATTGGTTGCAAGGATTTAAAGTTCGTCATGGAATCCAGGGAAAACAATTTGCGGCGAGTCGGATGCTGTGGATGACGTCACGGTTCAACACTGGAAGAAAACGGCTCTACCAGGAGTCATAAGGGATTATCAGCCTCAAAACATCTACAACTGTGATGAGACTGTCCTATTCTACAATCTCCTTCCCAGCAAGATATTAGCTGAAAGGGGTGACCCATGCCATGGAGGGAAGATGTGTAAAATTCGCTTAACAGTTCTTACCACCAATGCAGACGGATCATACAAATTTCCCCCACTTGTGATAGAAAAATCCAAGAATCTGAGGTGTTTTAAGGGTGTGAAAACAAAATCTACGGAATATGAATCCAATAGGAAGTCTTGGATGACTATGATTTTAATGGAACAGTGGTTAAAGAAATTGGACATTAAAATGAAAAAGAAACAGAATAATATCCTTCTTTTTATGGATCGATGTACAGCACATCCACCTCAAATAATTTTGGAAAATGTTCGAGTGGCATTTTTCCCTCCTAATTGTACCGGCCGTCTACAGTCACTTGATTTGGGCATCATTGCAAATTTCAAAGTTCGTTATAGAGAAATGTTGGTTCAACATTGAATAACACTAGTTGATGTGATGCAGGAAATGAAAATCTCGCCAAACACTGCTTCATTAAATCAGGTGTCTTACAGAAAGAGGCTGTCTCTGATGATGGTGACATTGGCAGTGATGAGCCTATAAATGAGCTAGCTCTACCGGAGGGTGAGAATATCGATGATGACAATCTAGCTGTGTGTGGAGAACTACAGGATGAGGAGATTATTGCTGATGTGTGCCATAAACATGGTGATCATGAAAGTGGACCAGCTTTAAGCGACATTGACAGTAATGTGGATGACGACTCAAATCTTAAAATACCTAAGGTGAGTGAAGGCGTTACATCAGTGCTAAAAGTGGTAGTGAAAAAGCTTTGAATTCATTAATAAGTTTGCAAAATGAGGTTTATGCACTTAGTGCAAGAAAAATGAAAAAAGTTAAATTAACCGATTTCTTTAAAATAGGAACAAGTGCAAAATAATGTTTTCTTCGTACGCATCTTTGTTGTTTGTAAATTTTTGCACATGTAGGCCCACTGTATTGCCTGTTTTTTTTAAAATATATATGGTGCATGCATTATCAAAATCTCAGTTGTAAGTAATTCTGAGTTACAAGTAATCTTCCCTCGTTGCCATGATATACGCATAAATTAGGTTCAACTGTATCGTTGTTGTTGTTGTTGTTATTATTATTATTACCATTATTACGCAATATACGCATTATATAAGAAATAAAAACCCTAAAGCATCACAATTACGCTGCAAGTTAATCGAAACAAAATAGGAAGGATACTAACGCATACACATTTCATAGCTTTAGTAATGCAAACATTGCAATCGATGCTTTGCTTGACTGCTGTTTCGATTTGTCTAACACGATTTAAAGGCCATTATTGGAACCATGGACCTACTGTTTGTTTAATAACTGATGAGCATAGGCGAAGGTTTCGTTTTAACGATAATTGAGAAAGTTTTTGATTTACAAAATAAAGGGCTTGTATACATTTCATATACTTTTGAAATGAATTATGGACTTATTCTCTATTTTTAGCGATAAATGGGAAATATCTATTTTTATTTTGCATAGAAGAAATGCATTTATTTCATATTAAAAATAACAGTTTTAACAATCACTTCTTCATACCTTGTAAAGAAATTGTTAAAAATGTTTACCATTTCTACGAAAAGTAGTTAACAGTTACAATACTTACGAGAGACTAAAATAAGTTACCAGCAAGAAAATGTCTG